>JAJNMT010000284.1:0-180223 GCA_025685495.1 Huntiella abstrusa | reverse complement strand
TCAGGGCTACTATAGTCACACTAAATCGGACGGACAGAAACGGGTAACATGGAGTTCGATGAAAAGCAAGAATACCCTCAATGGTTGAGTTGGGCTGATTGGCACCTTTTATGCGTGCCCGTTCACGGTTTGACCCCTTACGACCACCAACCACTCGGTGGCTGGTAATCTCCGGTTAGACCCCTTACAATCACCAACCACCTGGTGGCTGGTAATCTCCGGTCAGACCCCTGGTCATCTCGCTGACGCCGGTAGCTTCGTAACATCTGACAAATGATGGCCAATGCTTCCAGTGCGACGAGTGACGATAGAGTCAAAGGCAAAGCCTAATCTGGTTGTAAACCCTAACACAGAGTTTTCGTTCTTCTCCTTTCTTCTTTAACAAAGTCTCTGTTTCTTGCATTTAACGTCTATTTTAAGACTAGCCCTTAACATGGCACGATAGTGCGAACTAGATGAGGTTAGAAAGCGTGTCTATAAATCATGCTACCAGCAGCCCGGAAATACGTACTTGAAATTGTTAAATCGTTGACAGGAGGTCAGTCAGACTTTGTGTATAGCAGGTGGCGATGGACTAGCAAGAAAGACGGTGATGCAGGCAGTGAAAAAGATCTCATCTCCGCTGCTGTGAACAAAGTCGCCATAGTTGGCACGAAGAATTCACCTGAACCAGATGTGTGACGCGGGTGAGTTATTTTAGGCGGGGTCCTAAGCAGCCCGGGGCCTGCATCCCCAGAAGATAGTATATGTGTAAGTGACTTGTACCACAATGTGGTACACCATGAACTTGTCATTTTCTTCAGACTTTAACATCTTCAGCGTTAGGGTTATTCAAAAACGGGTTAAACGGCAGGGAGTACTCGAAAATATTCCGGTGTGTTGAAAAAGGAGTTCAATCGGTGGTACCAGTCAAGCCAGACGGAAGGGGGAAGATGGGTTCAAGTGGCCATCAAACACGCGAATAAGTGGGGATTTAGATTAGCACAAGTGAGGGTGGATATTTTCTCATTTGTAGCTACTTGACGAATACAATACAAGTTCAACAAAATTTAACACGGTGTAAAGTAGTGGTCAACACATAAACGCACCTGTGATTGAAACTCACATGGTTGCCATAATACCTGAAAGATGTCGACAGCGCACCTGAGAAAAGATACCATGTACTTAAGACAAGACAGATACAGCTCTCTTGTTTGTCTAAGCCCGCGCTTTGGTCAATCAGTGTCAAATATCCCACTAGGCACTTGTACACACACCAGATATCCTCCCAGCCGATGTTCTGTGGTAGATGTTCAGTTACCCTGCAGTCAAAACGTTGTATTCACCCCCGACTTCCCCGAGGACCCCGTGAAAGTCTAAACGTTCGTTCCGGGGCGCATGGCTTTCTTGGATGCTTGGAATACTTTGTATGGCGCCATTCACATATTAGCAAAACCAACTAAGAAATACTCCTTTTCAAACGGAGTATTCAACGACAAGCCTATTGACAAGAAGATCTAATGTATTTGTTGACACAAGGCTCCAAAATCACCTCAACATTTGTATTTAGAGTGTCCCGGGGAACATGTTTACAGTAGCAAAGAAACTGACTCCTAAGCATGGCTCGCTCAGTGGTATCATGTTAAAAAAAGTAGTGACAAAGACATTACACCAAAAAAGTCACGCAATCTTGTAAATTATCAGCACATTACATGCGCAGTGACGGCTAAAGTCATGACCACATTAACACGAGTAACACCTAGAGATATCTTGCCAAGGTCTTTTCATATGTATTCTCTAAATAGAATCAAGTTGCTCTGAATTTTAGCACTGCTTGTCAAAGTCAGTTGAGTCACACAATAATTGGACAGTATAGACGGGTAACAGAGAGTTCGATGAAGAAACAGAATTCACTCAATGGCTGGGTTGAGCTGACGGCACCTTTTATGTGCGGTGCTTGCTATTGACGGCCTTGTGACTCCCAGCCACCTGGTGACTAACATTCACCTTGTGACCGATGATCACTATGTAACATCCGACAGATGATGACACATGTTTCAGCGAGGCAAGTGAGGGTCATGTCCAGGCAAGGGCTCATTTGGTTGTAAACCCTAACACTGCTAGTCTATGGAGATATCACGGCCCACGCTTCCGGTCGTCCTTGTTAGTGTTTATAGCCTCATTGGGCCTTGTCTTTGACGCCATCGTTTCTCACCACACTGAAACATTTGTCATCATTTGTCAGCAACGACTTCTTTGTCATCACCATCAAAGAAGCTAGGGAACGATACAGTGGTTTAGCAGTGAGTATTGGGCTCATGAGTATTTCCTGCTTCTTTATCGGACTCGTTATAACCTGTCTGTATTGCCCAAATTTAGTGTGACTACATGGACCCCTCACAGTCCTTACCGCGATAAACTTGAGGTTTGTTTTGGAGCGGCAGAAAGATAAGAGGTAGCATAAGGATATTAAAGGGAAGGGAAAACTGTTTACTTATGACGAGGAGTAAGCGAAACGATAGACCACCCTAGAGGTTACACCAGTCTCCCAAACAGGAAATACTGGTGGTACCTAAACTCTTTCCATGTTAACAGATACAACATACGTATTGCTGAAAGGCAGTGATGAAGTGAGTAGGGGATGCTGATTGCAGATTGATCCTAAACCACCTTGTTTGGTGATTAGCATTGTTTCCCTCGCAGACAAATTACCTGCGAATGGCTAGCAATAGTCG
This sequence comes from Huntiella abstrusa, assembly GCA_025685495.1. NCBI lineage: Eukaryota > Fungi > Ascomycota > Sordariomycetes > Microascales > Ceratocystidaceae > Huntiella > Huntiella abstrusa. The sequence goes on along the minus strand of JAJNMT010000284.1, from coordinate 177,509 downwards.
TGCCACGAACTAAAGGAGTCAGCCCCAAGTTTATACACTTCAAAGGTGAGGCAATACACGTCCTACTAATGAGCTAGCTAGCAGAATAAATTGTCAACAAACAAACCAATGAATAGCTATTTTGAAACGCAAGCTGATAGAATAATGTAGCGATGAAGGGAGATGCGAAGGGTTGATTATGAAAGGGAAGATACACCCTAGAAAAAAAAGAACGTTGTCCAACGTAAAAACGAAAGAGAGCGAAGATCGCCGGGCAATGTTAGGGTTTACAACCAGATTAGGCTTTGCCTTTGACTCTATCGTCACTCGTCGCACTGGAAGCATTGGCCATCATTTGTCAGATGTTACGAAGCTACCGGCGTCAGCGGTCTGGCCGGAGATTACCAGCCACCAGGTGGTTGGTGGTCGTAAGGGGTCAAACCGTGAACGGGCACATATGAAAGGTGCCAACCAGACCAACTCAACCATCGAGGGTATTCTTGCTTTTCATCGAACTCCGTGTTACCTGTTTCTTTCCGTCCGATTTAGTGTGACTGTAGTAACCCTGACAGGCAAAGGTTGCATCACCGTGAACAAGTTCAGGTGCCATCAGTCTTTCCGCTTTAGGAAACTAGTGTAAAATCTAGTGATTCATTGTTTGGCTTGCTCCTCAACACAAATAAATAGCTTTCCCGTTCCTTTAACATTCTCATGTTGCTTCTTACCTTCCTGCCGCTTCCTTATAGATCACTGTATCGGGTGTCTGTGATTAATGCCAAATTCTAGGGCATTTGAAAGTCCGCAGATACCAACACCAACCCTCTTCTCTCAACACAAGACAAACTCGGCAAAAACCTAAATACATCCTCATTATAAGCTAAAGTGCTAACGTAGATGTTGAACAAAGATAAGCAAAGTTATAGCCCGAGCATAGACGCAAGCAACAAACCCAGTAGATTCACACTGGCAAAACCAAGCAACCTGGACCCATCACCAGTCTGACTTCGAAATAACTCTACAGCCCCCGTATCTCGCATTGCGATGGCGAGTTCATATATCGACCAGTTAAACCCGACCTATTAGATCAACTGTTGCTCCGGAAAGTATTCAGAAATAACCTATATGTCACACTCCCCAATCCCATCAAGCACTACCGCCTCAGGCTCGGCTGGGTATATGTTCTATAATGAGGGCAAGACAGAAGCAATCAAGTACAATTAGTCTACGTAAAATGTGTCATGTATATTAGCATCTTGAAAACCGAATTTAGACAAATGAAATCCCACGTGTTCTAAGATTCCTATTCTATGATACTTATTGCTCGGTTCCCTGCCGGAACCTTCATTTTGTTTGGTGTTGGGAAGTTTTCTGTGAGAATAGTAACGAGTTGTAGATACAGATATGCCCAATTTTGAAACTCGATTTCTGATAGGACTACATGTACCACGGGGTACAATGCTGTGCATGTGAAAGTAGCCGTCAGATGCAAAGCTTTTGCAGAATGGAGGTTCCTTCATAGACCATTGTAATCCAGATGTATATTTGATGCAAGGATTACCGGAGATTGGGATTCTGCCACCGATGCACTGTTAGCATCTACAACCTAATTGAGCTTTGCCTTTGGCACTATTGTTTCTTGCCACGCTGAAACATTTGTCATCATTTGTCCGATACTTGTTTGTCTCCATCAACAAAAAGATCACAGAATGCTACAAGGTGTTTAGCGGTGAGCATCGTCCATAAAAGGTGCTACCAGCTCGATCCAACTATTGAGTATATTCTGTTTCTCTATCTAACTCCTTGTTACCTGTCTTGACTGTCCGATTTTAGTGTGACTCCATTGACCCCTTACATTCACTGCGTGTGGTGTGAGGGGTCAATGTAGTCACACAGACTCGGACAGTGAAGACAGGTAACAGAGAGCTCGATAGAGAAGCAGACTAAACTAATCAATCAAGTAGAGCCGGTAATGGCTCTTTATACTAAGATTTCTTGCACTCAAACACACTGCATCACTTCCTAAATACTTTGATGATGACTCCAAAGAACTTGTGGTGGCGAATGATGACCAGCTGATGCCTCAGCGTGGCAAAGAACGATGTGATGGTCTTCGGTGTGGCGAGGAAAGATGTGACGACTGGTACTTCAGCGTCACGAGGAACGATGATCTCACAGACAAAGCCTATTGAGGTTACAAACCCTAACATGTCTCGGTACCTTGCAATGTAAAGGGCTAGTCACGAATGGGGCGTTAAATGCAGAAAACGGAGACTTTGTTAAAAAAGAAAAGAGAAAGAACGAAAACTCGGTAGGGCGGGGGGCGCCTGGGATTTATACCCAGTACTAGGCAAAGCCTAGAGAATTGTAAACCCTGATATGCAAAGTCTCTGCATCTCGTCACTTCTTTATATACTCAGCGTGACATCCCGTAACACAAGAGTTAACATGAATAAAGACACATTCAACATTCTGTATTTCTGTATCACCAACTTGTGACTATCCTTACATCTATGCTGGCACATTATCACCTTACCGAAAATACAGCCGATTGATTCCTGCATTCCTATCTCGGAGCGGGCACTCATGCGTGTGATATACCATTGAAATGACTCACGCCGCCTCATCACCGAGACAAGCCATAGATGTGCAGTTAAAGGTCATGGTATAGAGAATAAGTGCACGAGACTAGAACATCTCTAACTTCGATATCGGTATCTTTAGGAGCCCCATATAGTCAATGGCACCTGACGCATACATACGTCAAACGTGGCCAATCGTTAATCACCCAAACTGATACAGTGATTTATAAGGAAGTGACAAAAAGATGGCAAGTGCCGTGAAATATTCAAGAAAAGAAAGGGCTATCTGGTTATGGCGGGGAGCACGCCAACCCACGGACCATGCTATAGGTTAAACCAACCTCTCAAAGAGGAAATACTGGTGGAGTTTGACCTTTTTCACGATAATAATACACCTCGGAGTTTTAATGCTGGGCTTCTCGGCAATGTCCGCGAGAAACAGTTCATGCTCTAACTGGTTAAACCCGCGTGAATTATAAAGAGCATGAGACCTGTGTATACGTACAAATGTGGACCCCTGTCTAGGCTACCACTAATACAGCACAATTACTTTGACTTTCACTTGCACATAAAACAAGCTTAAACTGTGAGCACAGTCAAGGTACTAGAGAAGATCCGGGAAGGGAATTGTAAGGACAGTTACAGACTATATATACAGATGGGCAAAATATTGAGCGTAGAATTATCTGGAATAGGCCAGAGTAGAACGCTCCGTGGCTGACACCGCTTCTAGTGTCAACATCTATCCCAAAAATTGGTCAAGGAGGAAGTAACTGCCACCCATCTCCAACTCCGCAAAGAGCTGGACCAGAATGTGCTAGAAGGCTGCGGCGTCATTTACACCAACGGATCAAAGAAAAGTACCTTGATAGCCTTTGCGCTCGCCCACTTCCAAATGCAAATGGTCATCGCCCAGATGAACTGTCCTCTCAGAGCCTACCTAGAAGTTTCCGACTGCGAATCACACGGCCTACATCTTCATAGACATCCAAGCGGCGTTACACCGCCTAACCAATCAGCATACTGGACCCAAACGATATGTCACCTCCCGCGCCCTGCCAGCACCAACAAGACCATCGTCTAATGGTGTCCAGCTCACATAGGAATACCATGTAACAAGCTCGTTGACAAGAGGGCCAAAGATGCCTTACAGCCCTTTTGCTCAGAGAAGCTCAAGATGACGGCAAGCTACATCAAACGCACCATGCGTGTTACCATGAACAAGCTTAGGCGCTACCAGTATTGCCTCTTTGGGAGGCTGGTGTAACCTCTAGGATGGTCTATGGGCTGGTGTGTTCCCAGCCATAATTAGATAGCTTCCCTTTCCTTTAATTTCTCACGTTACTTCCTATCTTTTGCCGCTCCCTTATCGATTCCTGTATTAATGCGCAAAGACGCAATGAAGAAGGGGTAACAATAGTTCACTTATCCTATCCCTCACAAACCCAAAGGTCAGCGGGGAAAGAACTGAAGCAGCCTGCGCGGTAACAAAGTGCTAGTGTCATCGTTCGCGAAAGACAAACCCGGCTAATCGCTTGTTAAAGCCTACTGCGTAATCAATCTCCTCAACTGAAGATCCAAAATCCAATTGGTGACCTCACTGACATCAACAGTAGAGCACCTCGAAGCAAGCTGATCTCCCCAGTCCTGTTCCTGATCCATGCACGTACTCTAAGAATCCTACCACCACTACCCACGCAGCTATCTACACAGTCCCTGATCCTTACCTGCATTAACGATTTCACAGTAGCCCCCGCCTCAAAATCAATCAGATTCAACGACCACACTTTGAACAGACATATTGAACACCTCACGCATGCAGCCCACGAAGCAGGCATCGAGTAGGAATTCCAAAACTAGAACTACTGTACCGCACCAAATATTCCAAAGCAAAAGATGCATGCGCCAGAGCTCAACCGCTAATTTACACAGTATTAAATTTCGTTGAACTTGTATTGTATTCTTCAAGCAGCTACAAATGAGACAATATCCACCCTCACTTATACTGACCCAAATCCCCACTTATTCGCATGTTTGATTACCACTTGAACCCATCTTCCCCCTTCCGTCTGACTTGACTGATACCACCAATTGAGTTCCTTGTTCATCACACCGGATTATTTTCGAGTCCTCCCTGCCATTTAACCCGTTTTTTGAGTAACCCTAACACGGGCTACGTTGAAGTCTGAACAAAATGACAAATTCATGGTGTACCACGACTAGAAAACGAGATTGTTATAGGGTTATAGCGAGGAATAAAGACACATCAATCAATCATGGTCTACCACATTGTGGTACAAGTCACTTACACATATTCTATCCCCGGGGGATACAGGCCCTGGGCTGCTTAGGACCCCGCCTAAAATAACTCACCCGCATCACACATCTGGTACAGGTGAATTTTTCGTGCCAATTATGGCGACTTTGTTCACAGCAGCGGAGATAAGATCTTTTTCACTGTCTGCATCAACATCTTTCTTGCTAGTCCATCGCCACCTGCTATACACAATGTCTGACCGACCTCCTGTCAACGATTTAACAATTTCAAGTACGTATTTTCTGTGCTGCTGGTAGCATGATTTAAAAACACTCTTTCTAACCTCATCTAGTTTTATACTGTGGAAGATAAGGTACGATGCGGTGTTTGCGGCTATGACTTCTATGCGGCGCATTTTCATCGATACGAACGGCAAGATACGCAAGACATGCCCTGATCATTCGAAGCGCAAGCGCAAGTTTGCGACTATCTAAACCCAATAGAAGAAGTAGATGGAACTTGTCGCCACGTGGAAACCGTTGGCAAGCTATCTGGTGATATAGTTCTATCTGTACAGACTCTATTCTCGCTGTAGAACGGTATAACAAGCCTCAACACTGTAAATATTGATCTTCATCTCCACGAACTTCCCGTCAAGTGCACTCCCTCAGAAAACCTCCTAACTCTCAAGGATAAGGCCATTTGAGACAAGCACCCCGGCGAGCTGGTTTTCATGCTCATGCCTGGAATCCAGAGAGCTGCCGGTTATAGATGGATCCAAAAAGATGGCTAGACAACCGGCGCTTACACGACCAGCAGTCGTTTTGGCTGTGCCCAACGTAAGGCCCTTGAATGACAAAAGAAGCCCCCTTCGATCTCCTTTGACAAAAAGAGCTGTGACGGCTGAAACATGCAGCAGTGGAAATGCGACGGCACCCTCGCGTTTGCTGTACACCGAGAGGAATAATTTGTGTCTGTAACTGCCAAACACCGGCACCACGAACCGCTCGGGCACGCACAAGAAAGAGATCTGTAGATACTTCCACCAAGACCTAGACTTTTTGAAGTGTCCTCAGCGGATCATAGGCAAAAAGGATAGAGATGCCACCATTCGCCCGTTTACGGAGCATTTCAACATCCATCCGAATCTTATAAACGGCCCTGGCCTAGGGCTCACGACTAAAAAGATCCACCAGCAATGCACCAAGGTTATGTATGAGTTCTGCTTTGCTAAGGGTCTCTTCAGTGTTTGGGTGTACATGTTTACCCAATGGCAATCCTCTGAGAAGCGGCAGTTATAGGCTTGGTTTGTCAATGGAGATATTCCAATTCTCAAGACCACGGTGATTTTAGAATCGCACTGGAGAATCTTGAAGCACGAAGTTCTTCCTATTTACTTGGTGATAAATCCCCTGCCTCTTCGATTTGTACGGACGACTTTAGCTGCAGAAAATACCAACCAGAAGACCCTGGTTTTGGTGATTTGGTTTCCAGTGAAGACTCCTTTTGGTATGACGCCGATTCCGATGATGACATGCCACCTTCCGGACAGGAAAACCTCATTGCCGAGGCAAAGCGACATATTGAAATTCTTGAAACCCAGAAACCACGTGGAGCCTCGGGGTATGTCAAGGATGTGAGCCGCCGGTTAAAGCTCTTTTTCAAGCTCTTTGAAGGCGGCAAGAAGTCTTCCAGAAAAGGCAAGAAATCGAAGGCTTGGGATAAGAGTGTTGCCCCAGGCTCCAAGTACTACCAGTACCTTGCACCCGATGCTTTTTGAGGTCTTTGTATAGTTACTTTTGTCTGTGTTCAGTAGTTAGCCGTGGTTAATTGCACTTGTTTGATTTTTCCCAATTGTGTCGTTTGGAATTGTAAAATGGTCAGTTTTATCATGTATAATCCTTTGGAACTGAAATAGTTGTGAAAATTCCAAGTCCTTTTTATCTGTAACTTGCTTGAAACGGGCTGCAACAATTCCATGTGTAGTCAATCTGTGTCACCATCTAATTGCCATTTTTGTGTTATCAAATGTGGCCTGTGCGGGGGTTATTCCCAAACCAGGGTATTTCGTTTGTGCGCTCGAAAATATTACGGTGTGTTGAAAAAGGAGGTCAATCGGAGGCACCGGTCAAGCCGGACGGAAGCGAGAGGATGGTTTCAAGGAGCAATCAAGCACGCGGGTAAGTGGGGATATGGATTAGTGCAAGTGAGGGTGGATATTCCTTCATTTGTAGCTACTTGAAGAATTCAATACAAGTTTAACGAAATCCAACACGGCGTAAATTAGCAGTCGTTGTCTTGCCCCAGACATTGTGCTTGCTCAATAAGACCAACGAGTACAATACTAACTTGCAAACTCTAGAATTAATAGAACAAATGTATTGTGAACCAAAATATAACCAAAACACCAAGACCCCAAGACAGAAAATACACAGAGAGGGAGGAAAATAATAGAAATGAACAGAAAACACGATATGGCCGTTTAGCGTTGCGTGCTCCGGAATAGTGCTTGTCATCAGAGGGAATGGGCCGCTTATATGATGAAGGCCGCTGCAGAGGGTAGAATCTTTCCGACCTCCGTAGCTCTGGCCGATGGGGGGTTGGCGCTAATGGTAGTGAAGCGCCCAGTGGAGTCGATGTGAGGGACGAGCCGGACATGGTGGTTAGATGTGAGCTGGCTGATGTTGGCGACTGTGGAGACCACCATCATGTACCGAATCTTGTGCTTTTGATGAACTTGAGGATGGCCGACTGGCCCTTCTCTGTGGAGAATATTTTCTACGGGCCGAGTGGTTCACCTATGTTGAGTTAAAGTTAATCTTGGGCGTCCCTGGGCACCAGGAAGTTCAGCATGATGTGTATGACCATCTCGTGCTCAAGGCGGCAATGTCAACAGATGTCCGAGCTTGCCTTCGTCGCGTGGAGCAGTGATGGGGTATAGTTCCCTTTCTCCACGAGGAGATGGTAGAACGCTGATGTCAGTGAGTGGGGATCTTTTGTGGGCTGGCGAACCGTCACTTTTCTACCATCCAGACTGTTCCAGTGCTAGCTGAGACGACTTTGGAGGCTGTTTGGGATCAGTCGAATGAACTCTTCCTGTCACTCTTTCATGGCTTCTTCGCGTATAGTGTGTTTGATTCATGGTGCTACTAAACAACGTAGAAAATCACAGCGTGACACCCATATAGTTCCAAATATACAAAAACACCGTGAATGAACAACACATAGGCAACCATACATGGCTATCTACTAAAAAGCTCCATCGGGGTGACGTCATTTTGTAAAACTAAGACGCGTAACTATATCACTACGCCAAAGGAAAGTGGAACCGTTGCATTTGTTATTGATACATATCTAATCAAAGACTATACTGGAACCAACGCGGCTATGGGAGTGGAAACACTCTAGCTGAGGACGAAAAAACGGCAAGAACGGGAAAGTGATAAACAGAAGGAGAAGACAGATACATTTCTAGCCGATCCCAATAATATTCAAACATATAATCGTATATGTTTTCTCAATGATTCAGTTCTCCACCTTACGTGAGCAAAGAAATATCAGGGTCATGGAGACTCGGGTGACTTTGCTATTTAACCTCATGGGTGAAAGTTTTTGCAGGCAGCATCATCATGCTAGCGTGGTTCCGTGTTGAACTCATCAACATCGGAATCACGGCCGGAGAGAGCTGCTTCGGTGTTGATAGAACATACTTCCTAGTCAGTGAACTTCTCGGTTATATATATATATATAGCTTCAAATCAAAGGTTTTGCCCTTTTCTACACCCAATCTAATTGAGCCATAGCATATCGGGGACTTGATATTTCTGTGGCGTAATTCAAACACCTCGTCACTGCTGGTTATAGATCTTTCTGTGTGGCTACGGATATGGCAACACTAAAAAGAAGCAACGCAATTAGACTTTGATTTGGTGCTCGTAATGACACGCACTATAAGGAATGCTGTCAGCCGCTGCGCCGTCTGATGACTGCTCATTGGGTGCTCGCTTCTCCCTATATAGGAATATCCGGCCGTATGTCTTATATTAGTTTTGGTAGAACATGCACCTATACCAAAGTCCAAAGGTTCCACTTCCTTATGACATATTGGTATGTTGATACCTCGCAGTTCATCAGACGCCGTTATATGTGCAATAGACACTGGAGAATACTACAAAGGTTGTAGCGCCCATGGATATTCATTAAACAGTACTTACGCCAACACAGCTCTGCCACCTTTAGAATAGACCTGGTTACAACACTCAAGCGTAGCTAGAAAGATAAGTCTACAGAAAATACTCGATCAACGGATGGAACCGAGACTATTGATTGTGTGACCGAGAGGCATGGATATGCCATAAGCAAAGTAATAGTTGCTGGTCATTTCAACACTGCTCAGAAAAGAGCTGAAATCAAACCACCGAAAAGCTTGCCCAGTCAAAGCAGTGCAAATGGCGATATCTAACAAGAAGATAAGCCTACAGACTGAGATGATAGAGAAATGCGGGTACCTAGAGCTCGTTGTCACATAACGATCATCTGACAAGCGTGTGGAAAGCCGGCTTGACAAACTCTCAAACGGACAGTTGCACCACAATGATTAACCTGGAAAATCCAGCCAGTCAGTGGTATTATTAGAGAAAAAGACTTTTGTCATATAGTATAACACACATCATTGAGTTATCGTGGTCCAATTATTGTGAGTCCGGACTGTTTACTTGGCCCATGAGTATAGCACAACATCTCTGATGTTCTTCTGGTATGGAAGTACTTTCAAATAGCATGTTTATTATGTTTATACGTTGTTTTCTTATCTTTCGTGAAGCAATCCCCGATAAGCCCTCTTGTTCCTTGACTTTCTTCTGGCTCTCTTCTTCCAGTTAGGTTAAAGGGTTCACCTCCATGAAGACCCGTAACAGTTGGACTCAGCAAATGTGGTTTTGTTTCCGCTCGTTGCATAAAAAGTGCACAAATAAGTTAATGAATAGCTTTGGCGGACTTGGAGGTATGAGCATACCACACCACTAACAAGAAGTGGAACATTTGAACCTTGCTATCTGTGCATGTTCTATCAAGGACTACATAGAACGCACGATCAAGTATTCCTGTGTAGTGAGAGACAGAGCAACCAGTGATTAGCCATCCACGTACCCGTTCAAAGCATCAGGCCAACAGTGGTTTCATTCTCCGAATATTATATAGATAGTGAGCAACGAATACTTGAACAAGTTCACCACCTGTAGATTGCATTTTGTGCACACTGTCTATGTTTGTCTCATGGCAGTCATGTAGCATAAAGTCACTGTTCTTAATTATCAACAGAAAGCTGACACATCAACCATCTTAACCTGGCGAATAACTTTTTCAGTCATTTAGAATGTCAGATTGCGGTGCTTGTCTTGTAGGTTCAACAACGACATCATATTTGAGTGCAACTTTATGCGTTTTGAGTAGGAGAAGAAGACCTCGACTTTGTCTTTGAATGAGAATCTTGCAAGCCACCATTAGATTAACAGGAGGACCCCGTTAAACAGGACTACGAAGGTTAACTAGAGGTAGGCAATCTATCATGTTATTAGAAGTTGTGAACTTCTTGGGTATGAGAATATGATAAGACGATACTGTGTGATCACCACGCTGAATCACTCTCCACGAGGACTACTATTTCTGTTCAACGGCATTCTAGTCAAAAGCCCAGATCTATCAAGCTGTGATTATGTGTCAGGACTCCAATACCACCAAACAAGTTATGTTATACGGATTGCTGTACCCGTAGAGCCTTTTAACCACGGCACCATACAGATAGTGAAGGCAATCCTTAGGTACATACGTCATCGGCACTTCTCTAGATTATGGTTCTCATGGTAAACACCATGCTTCTGCATGTTAAATAACATCCATATGACAAATGGTCTTCTCTCTTGGCGAACAGTGATGCGTATGCTTTCAAAGCATACATGTGATCACGCCAAAGTAGAGTCATTACGGTGAATGTCATATTATTCAGTTGCTAATAGAAAGGCAGAGGAAAAAAGAAGCACAACGGACAAGTTCGTATCGTGGAGAAATCTGGTCGGCAACGAAATATTCAAAATACAATATAAATCATCTTCTCACTGAGCAGTGTCTCAACATTCATCACTACTTGTAACTCAATTACCGCACAGTAAGTCAATATCTAGAATACAACTCTCTGTACTCCAGGTTTTCAATGACGTCTGATGTGCAATATATCCACCATATAAAACTTTTGTTTTATTCATTATTCTCATGTACCTATATACAACATTAAAGAGGCCTTAATTGCAGAAACCAGGAGACATAAATAGTCCATCTTGTCTACAGCTTATAAAAAGGAAAATCATCTGATACAGTTAAACCTTTTACTTACACTCTTTCAGATCAGAGTCAAAACGAACAGTTGTTTGGTGACCTCAAACAATATTGATGAGAAAGATACCATGATATAGGGAGAGTGACGGGATAATCATGCTCCCTCAATATTCTCTATACTCTTATAGAAAAAGGGATAGCCTATAGTTAAAGGGGACTCCATCGCCCTTCCGTGAGGGGACTTCTTTCTCGGGACAAGATGTTGGATGATAATCTGTAACTGAATCTAAACGACTGTATTGCTGATATAACTAGACACAAATTACAGTCAGCTAATGTGTGAACAACAGAGAGTGAATATAGTTACCAAATTACAAAAAGGATATTAGTATTACAAAGTCATCATGAAGATAGCGAAGTGTTCACGAACTGGAATTTATACATTAGAATGGTATACTTGCATGTACATATCTGTCTACATAGATATATCAATAAACAAGATTCAAGATGATGATACATTGATACTCTCTGTAATGTTTCAACATTGTTCGTTGCCCACTGTCTGTTTGATTGATGTTAGGTTGTAAAAAGTGAAAAAAAATCGACAACGACAGGATTCGAACCTGTGAGGCCGAAGCCATATGATTTCTAGTCATACCCTTTAACCACTCAGGCACGTTGCCACATTCATTAGTAGCGCATTCTCATGAGTGACAAAATTCACGATCGCGGCCAACCATAGGGTTAACCACAAAAATAGGGTCTACAAATAAACGCAAAAGTGCAAAACGCAAACCTGGTCATTTGCGTCCTGACACCTGCCGTGGGTCGGGGTAACCACGTCATAGCCATCGCAACTTCACTGTGATTTTGCCTAGTATGAATTCGCTCAGTGCTGATCCCTGTCGCCTATGCATCCCGTTCCAGAGAGCCATGACGTTTATATCGCGCTTGTTGCTCAGTGCGCCACAATCCCAACAACTTCCCCTCTTGCATCATTATTCAACCGTTAAATACAATCTTTTGTGTCGCTGAGCTCCAATTTTTGTCGCGTCATGATATAGATGTACAAAACCACGATTTCCTCAGACAAGCTTTTGTAATTTCTCTTCTACAAATACCATGGGCCGACCATTTTGGGGCCGAGTTCTTGTTGCCGCCCTGGTTTGGCTGGTGGCCGTGAACGCGAAGCAGTTTTCACCGGATGAAATGCTTCGGGCGCAAATGGCGTTGCTGGATGGTAGACCTGATGGATGTCCTCCTTGGTAAGTATTGCGAATCGGATGCGACCACGTTGGTTTGTGTGCTAAAACTGTATGCGATAGCTTCAACTGCCTTCTTCCTTCCAACACTTGTGCGCAATTCGGAACTTGCAACGAGTTCAACGGAAAATGTGATTGCCCCGATGGATTCGGTGGCGAAGATTGCCTTGCGCCGTGTAAGTGATTCCATTTTGAGAGAAATACAAGATTGCGCGAAAGCATGCTAACGTTATTTTCATGTGTATAGTGTGTGGGTCCCTTGCCCGGGGCAAGGATAGACCGATGCGTACAAACGGCGAATCTTGCCAGTGTGATAATGGCTGGGATGGAATAAACTGTAACCTTTGCACCTCTGATGATGCTTGCAATGCGCTGATGCCTGATCATGAGGGCGGAGTATGCTACACAGGTGGTGATGTCGTCAAGAAGAATCATCAGATGTGCGATGTGACCAACAAGAAGATTCAAACGCTTTTGGGAACTAGAAAACCACAGGTAACCTTCAGCTGCGACAAGGAAGATGCGCTTTGCCAATTCCAATGTAAGTCCCCATCGACAAATTGTAACGACCCAATCACAGCGCTAACAATGGTATTACTCGTTAGTTTGGGTTGACCAAGTCGAGTCCTTTTACTGCGACCTTAGCGACTGCGAATCAAGTGCCGATTTCAGTGGAACCGCCAACAAGACGTCATACACATGCCCTACGATTCAATGTAGCTGCATTCCCGATCGCATGATGTGTGGCCAAGACGGATCTCTTGACATTAGCGAGTTTCTTGATGAGGGTGTCAAAGGTCCAGCCAAGTTCCAGTGTTCTCAAGAGCCTGGTGGACCAAAGAACTGTGAATTCAAGGAACCTGCCATGGACGAGCTAATCCAGAATCTGATTGGTGACAGCAGTATCTTCTTGACCTGCAGTGCTGGCGAATGTCTTTACCACACTGAGCTTCCTGGTTACCAACCCCCAGTCAAAACAATCAACACACCATTGATTGCGACAGTGATCGCTGCTTCCTCACTCTTTGTAGTGGTTACTATCTTGGCAGTTTGGTTCTTGTCCCGTCGCAAGCTGCAGTACGGACCAATTCATTTGGAAGATTCAGATGACGATAGCGCGAAACTCATGGCCGATCACAAGCCTGCATCTGTGATGTTCGAAAATGTATCGTACTCACTCAACGGTAGACAAATATTAAGCGGAATTCAGGGTATAGCTCGGCCAGGAGAGATCACTGCCATCATGGGAGCCTCTGGCGCTGGCAAAACTACGTTTCTTGATATCCTGGCCCGCAAAAACAAGCGTGGTACCGTGGGCGGTGATTTCTTGGTGAACGGTGAGAAGGTTAGCGATATGGACTACAAGCAATTTGTCGGATTTGTTGACCAGGAAGACACTATGCTGCCGACATTGACAGTCCACGAAACCATTCTCAACAGTGCCCTGTTGCGTCTTCCCCGCACCATGAGCCGTGCAGCCAAAGAACAGCGCGTCCTGGAGGTTGAAAAGCAACTGGGAATTTACCATATCCGCGACTCACTGATTGGATCTGAAGAGGGCAAGGGCCGTGGCGTTTCAGGTGGAGAGAAGCGTCGTGTTGGAATCGCCTGCGAGCTGGTTACAAGCCCATCAATTCTCTTCCTCGATGAACCTACCAGTGGACTGGACGCATACAACGCTTTCAATGTTGTTGAGTGCTTGGTAAACTTGGCCAAGACTTACAACCGTACTGTCTTGTTCACCATTCACCAGCCTCGTTCCAACATTGCCGCTTTGTTTGACCGCCTGATTTTGCTTGCCAAGGGCCGTGCCGTTTACTCTGGACCATTCAATGGATGTCAGTCATACTTCGATGGACTTGGATACAGTTGCCCGGCTGGTTTCAATATTGCTGATTACATTGTTGATTTGACGATGCACGCAGCGAACACCCCGATTGATGAATTTAGCAATGCCTCAGGTGTCGAGTCCCATGAGGAATCTCCAACTGCTGCTCTCCTGGCTAGATCTGCTGGCAAGCGTCATAACTCTCTCCGTCAACGCCAAGAACTGCAACTATTCACCAGAAAGAAGCCGTCCCCTCCAACCGCGGCCTCTTCCGATGCCGGTGCTGAGGATGAAACCACTTACCGTATGCGCCGTGGCCCTGCCGAGAATAGTGATCGGGACGATGTGCACAACTTGCCTCCTGCCGCTAACACGCCAACTGAGCTTGACTCGATTGTACAGAGTTTCCGCACATCATCTATTGCGCAAGCTATCCACTCAGAAATCACAGAGTCATCGGAACAAGCGGCCTCAGCTAATGGTGCCAATACGGATTCCGCACAGTCGTTTGGAAGCTCAGCCTTTGGGGCATCTGCTAGCCGGATTGGATATCTTGCGCAGTTCACAATTTTGGCACAGCGCACTTGGAAGAACTTGTATCGTAACCCGATGCTGATGTTGACACATTATGCTATTGCCATTGTACTGGCTGTCCTTTCGGGTTATCTCTTCTATGGCATCACCGACGACATTGCTGGTTTCCAAAACAGACTTGGCTTGTTCTTCTTCCTGCTGGCTCTGTTCGGGTTCAGCACACTGACAAGTTTGAACGTCTTTGCACAGGAGCGTCTTCTCTTTGTTCGCGAGCGTGCCAATGGATACTATGCTCCAGTAACATACTTTGCTGCCAAGGTTGTATTTGATATTGTCCCACTGCGCATCATTCCCCCGATGATTATGGGCTCTATCGTATACCCCATGACTGGCCTCGTTCCTGATTTCGAGCACTTTAGCAAGTTCTTACTCATCCTGGTTTTATTCAACCTGGCCGCGGCTTCCATCTGTCTGTTCATTGGCATTGTCTGCAAGGATCACGGCGTAGCCAATTTGATTGGAAGTCTGGTGATGTTGTTCAGCTTGCTGTTCGCTGGTCTTCTCCTCAACCATGATGCTATTCCGGCGTCTGCTCTGTGGCTTCAATCGTTATCCATTTTCCACTATGGATTCGAGTCTTTGATTGTCAACGAGGTGGTCCAGCTTACGTTAATCGACAAGAAATACGGTATCAACATCACTGTCCCTGGAGCTGCGATTTTGAGTTCCTTTGGATTTGATACTGCTGCCGTGTGGTCTGATATCACCAAATTAGGAATCTTTGCTGCCTCATTTGTGGTTCTGGCTTATGCTGCTATGCATTTCTTGTTGATTGAACAGCGCTAGTTGGATTGTGGTATGTATACACATGCATACCCGCCAAGGAAGTTTAGAGCGGAGAGAGTCGGGTCACCCTCACTGACTACCTTATTTTTTATTTCTCATTTGTTGTTTTTCTGAAATCACTGTTTGCCCATGTTGCATGTCCTATGGCGGTATATCTCACCACTGATCTAATAGCGTTTTGTCTTGATACTTGTTTCCTTTTGAATACGAATTCCTTTTAAAGCATATATGACCACTGTTTGTATAACGTCTATGTACATGATACAGTCATTCACATCACATGTGTTGTGAGCTAGAACCTAATCACCATGAACATATAACCTCGTGTATAATAACACCAAACCATGAAAATAACATAAACTATGATACAGATAAATATACAAAACTACCCAATGCAACCTTCAACGTTGAACTGGACCGTTTATTTTAACGAGAAATGACACACTGTAATTTCTCGAGCTCGTGTAAGTGACATTTCATCCACCCGACCAACTCCACCCATCTTAAAAGATCTTTCCTCCAATCAACTGCTGAGCCACATCCTTTTGAAGCATAGCGGTCTTTGTAGAACTGTTACGCTGCATGTCTGAGTTGTTGTTGAGCGTAGAAGGGTTAAGACTGCGGTGTGCCAAAGAATCGGTAGATGGCGGAGCACCGAATGAAGCCCAGGCGTTACCGTTGACCAGACTGACGTTTTGCATGCGCCAGTAGTCCTCGGAGAAGAGATGGTCGATTCTGGCCTGCAGCTGAGCCTCGGTCACAATGAAGTCGGTGGCTTTGAGGTAGAGGTCGATGACGTGGTTTTGGCGAGCGAAGCGTTCGTTTTCAATCTTGTTTTGGGTCCGTTGGCGGCTTTCTTCGACACGTTCCATGCGCTGGGGGTCTGGTCTGACGGCGGTATCGAGGAGACGGGAGGTAAGGAGAGTGTTGCGAGTGAGGATTTCCGATTGCGGCTCTGGCTTCTCAATAGCAGCCTTGTTTCTCAAAACCTTGGCAGCTTTGATGTTCGACTCTTCGGCATCCCGTGCTTGCTTTCTGGCCCAAAGTCCCTCCAATCCGGTTTTCAAGTTCTCACGACGGAGAGTAGCCATTTTCCTTCTCCATTCTTCAGCAGACCCTTCCCGTGCGGGCTCCTTGGACGCATCGCTGCTGGGCTCTGGGATGGTCTTGGCGAGGTATTCTTCCGTCACTTTGCGGTCACCTTCGGATGGGTGGAAGACCTGTCTGGGGATGGGCAAGTGACCACGTGTTGGGGCGACCTGCTCCACTTGCTCGAAAAAGTCGGCCTTTGGGATCTTGATGGACGACGGCGACTCGGGCGGTGGGGCTTTAGTGGTGCGAGAAAGCGAGGTGGAGAAGGCCCGGGAAGCAATAGCTGGCCGCGAGGCTACCGCTCTGATGTGAAGGAGAGAGTGATGCAAAGACATTTTGAATGGTGGGCAACCCGGAGATCGGTCGAGAGCGGCCTGGTCGGTCAATCGATATCACGACTCCGCCAATATGACCCGGTAACACCTGGGAAATTTACAATATACACCAGCGCACTGTGATTGGTCAATCCTAGCTTTAGACCCGCACTGCCAACTACCCAGCCTCTGAACATATTGACCGCCTACGCTGCGACAAGTGGGGCAAGTGGCAGAAAAAAAAGTTTATCAACTTATCTTGAACTTTTTTTCTTGCCTTGACTTTCTAAGCTAGACCGAAGACCTTTTCCTTCTTCCATTCACTCGTTTCCCACCCATTCCCCATACATTGCCTATTTTCTACTCTTCCTTTTTTTTCATTACGTCTGTTCTTTGATTTGTTGTTTTCTTGACTGTCATTTGTTTTCATTATACCCCTTTCGTTTTTCACACATATAACACAATGGGCACCAGAAAGAAGGAAAAGAGCCGCCGTGTCCGTCAGGGCACTGCCACTGATGGCATGGCCAACGTGCGTGTTAAGGGAGAGAACTTCTACCGGTAAGCATTGTTGAGATCTATCTGCATCTTGGATACGATTACTAACAAGCCGTTCATCTATTCAGTGATGGCAAGCGCGTCAAGCACTTGAACATGTACAAGGAGGGCAAGTCACAACACAACGCCAAGGGTGAAGTTGTTGTTGCCGCTGCCTTCCAGAGCCGTGATGTTCCCACGGCTCGCATCGAGCCGAACCGCAAGTGGTTCACCAACACCAGAGTTATTTCACAGGAGTCTCTCCAAGCCTTCCGGACGGCTATGACCGACAAGGCTGCCGACCCCTACAGTGTACTTCTGAGAAGAAATACTCTGCCCATGACGCTTATTCGCGATGGCGATGGCGTCAACGGACTCAAGCAACACAAGGCTAAGATGACGGTTGAAAGCACCCCATTCGCCGGTGTGTTTGGTCCCAAGGCTCAGAGAAAGCGTGTCACTATTACTGCTAGTTCCATGGATGATCTCGTTGATGAGGCTGACAAGAACCTTGAAACCTACGTTGATCAACTCGAGCAAGACCGTTTGTTGAGTGGCAACCCCGATGACCCTGACGATACCTCTGTCAAGATTGCTCGTGAGCACGTCTTCTCCAAGGGTCAATCCAAGAGAATTTGGAACGAGCTGTACAAGGTTCTTGACAGTTCCGACGTTATCATTCACGTTCTTGATGCACGTGATCCTGAGGGTACTAGATGTCGCAGTGTTGAAAAATACCTGCGCAACGAGGCCAAGCACAAGCACCTTATCTTCCTCTTGAACAAGACTGATTTGGTCCCTACTACTGTTGCTGTAAGTTTACTATCCCCTTATTCACCCATTACACCCTAGAAATGCCCAATAGTTTTGTCAGGATCCCATCCGCACTTTTTTCGTGCAACCAACTTTGTTTGGTTCGATGGAAGGGGTCTGTTACACTTTGGGCAAATCAAGCATACATTTTCACTGTCTTCCAACGTTCTGTTGGTCTGACTGGCGACTTCCGTTCTGGAAATCGTTCGAATTTGTCTGTGGCTCATATTGAGTTGAAGTTCATCGGTTACCTTTGTTTGTGACCGCTGTGATGTAACTTCTTAGTCTTGATCCATACATTTCAACCTTTCAATCAACAATTTTTTTGCTTTGTTTTATTGTTTTGGAGTTTTCAAGTGTCGCTAACCAACCACCTTGTACCTCCAGGCCGCTTGGGTGCGCAAACTCTCTAAGGATGCCCCAACTCTGGCGTTCCACGCCTCCATTACAAACTCTTTCGGTAAGGGATCTTTGATCTCTCTCCTCCGCCAGTTCTCAACGTTACATTCTAAGGATCGCAAGGAGATTGCTGTTGGTATGATTGGCTACCCCAACGTGGGCAAGTCTAGCATTATCAACACTCTTCGTGCCAAGAAGACGTGTGTTACCGCGCCTATTCCCGGTTCTACCAAGGTCTGGCAATACGTCACTCTTATGAAGCGCATCAGCATGATTGACTGCCCCGGTATTGTCCCACCAAGCATGACTGATACCCCCGAGGACATTCTTCTCCGTGGTGTCGTTCGTGTAGAGAACGTTGACAACCCTGAGCAGTACTTGCCTGCCGTGCTGGCCAAGTGCAAGCGTCACCACATTGAACGTACCTACGAGCTGAGCGGCTGGAAGGACCACATCGATCTCCTCGAGATGCTTGCTCGCAAGACTGGTCGTCTGCTTAAGGCCGGTGAGCCTGATCTTGACGGTGTTGCCCGGATTGTTATCCAAGACTTCCTGCGAGGCAGAATCCCCTGGTTTACGCCTTGCCCAAAGGAGGAAGGCGCTGAAGCCGATGCTGCCGTCAGCGAAAGCCGCGACGGAAAGTTGGGTGAGATGCGTAAGCGCAAGAGGGATGAGATTAGTAAGGCTGACGATGAGGCGCCCGCTCTGGCGGATGCTACCTTCAACGGCTTTAGCGATAATGAGGATGAAGAGGAGGAGCAGATTGAAGTCTCCGATGATGAATCCGAGGCCGGTGAATCTAACGAGACACCAGACAAGGACGAAGAGGAGGAGGCTTCTGCTGAGTCCAGTGATGAGCCAGAGGCTCCACCACCAAAGCGGGCGTTACGTTCGTCATCACGGAACTCTCGGAAAAAGTAAAAGATTGATGTCGATTTCTTTGAAAATTGACAGTGTTACGAAAAAAGAACTTGCTTGTTTGTCATGAATACATATTTACGACCACTTCACATTGATGAATGAACAACTTAATATTGACGGACTTTGTGGATGTGAATGTCTTTGTTTAGTGGAACGTGATTTAGATTGTAAATGTGTTTGTGAACACTGACTGCTTGAGTTAGATCTCTACACTCCCGGC
Organism: Huntiella abstrusa; assembly: GCA_025685495.1. Taxonomy (NCBI): domain Eukaryota; kingdom Fungi; phylum Ascomycota; class Sordariomycetes; order Microascales; family Ceratocystidaceae; genus Huntiella; species Huntiella abstrusa. Next base: position 157,598 of record JAJNMT010000284.1, on the reverse strand, counting down.
GACTTTTGTCGAGGAGTTTTCGTGAAGGTTTGTAAGCATAAGCACTAGCCACCATCTTTACGCCCGACACTATCCCAAACGCAGTAGGTTCAAGGGGCTGAAAGATTGGGCGTAACGCTTAGTTCAGCGCAAAAAGACATGGTCGATCATTCGGGTTGAAAGTCAAGATGTCGCACGACCAACCGCCGGGACGGATGGTAATAGGGTAACATTTAGAACTTAAAATACATATGTACATATGCGAGTGAGTGTATATTGTTCGTCAATTTTCGTTTGAGTGTGCACACGCTACATGTTTGTAGATGCCGCTTAGCCGTACAAAGCCTCTAGGCATTCTCAAACGGGGAAAAATCGGACGACAAAAAAAGACATGGCCTCGGAATGGGGTTTAACAAATAGGCAAGCAATCAGCCATAAGCAAGCAAACAAGCCCAACACATGCACATGCGACCAAGAATCACACAAAACGTCAGCACTACCTGTCGAAGGATTAACCAGTCACTGCATATACTGTATGATTTTCCATAACAAAGAAGGCTGAGTCTAGAAAGCAGAAACACCAAAAGGGGCCATGCCTTCCTCTGACAGACACACCTGAGCTTGTGCTCAGGACGCGTCATGAACCCACCGCAGTCAGCAAGTCAATGGGCAACGTCATCGAGCTCCTCGGCTGCACGTCTAAATTCAGCATGGGGGGCCTCCCTACATAGATACAATGTTAAAATTCCAAGGGCGGGCGGAAGGACCATACATTGAATAGACATTCAACCATTTATAACTGACGCAAGTCCCTCGCCATTCGCGGGCGTTGCTTGCTTGCTGGCTTACTTTTCTTACTTTAGCTTTTGCATCTTTATATAGGCATTTACGTCGGTTAGTGATTTAAACTTTCTCTCGATCCTTCGGTACAAGCGCATCACGTCTTAGCGGCTCAATCCGGTCTTTCCTCCAAACTTCCCATCTGAATTTGTGGAGGTTACGAGACTTGTCTTAGATTTTTTTGCTGCGTTTTCGCATGTCCCTCCCTCTTGTATAAATACCTTACCTAGTTCTTGTTTCTCATTCATTTAGGCTTATCATTGGCTTTTTTATTTTCATTTACAGAAACATCATCATTTCCCACTTTCTGGTATATTTTATCTCCACCTTCTTCCGCTACTTAGTTTTCTCAATTCACATTGAGCATCGTCCATCATGCTCGCCAGTTCATACCTTCCTATTGCCTGCGCACTTCCCGGTGCTGCGGCCTTGGCATTTGCTTCCTCCAACTCCAAAGTGCCCTCCGGCGCCGTTCAAATCGATTTTCAAAAAGGTCAAACGCCTGAACAGAGACGGAGATTAAAGTTCCGTGATGATACTCTCGATCTCAGTTACGTCAATGATCAAAATGCCTACTACGCAAACATCTCTATTGGCACACCAGAACAAAACTTCAATGTACTGGTAGACACTGGCAGCAGCGACTTATGGGTTCCTTATTCAAAAGCTGATATCTGCGAAGAAGGGTACTGTGATGATTATGGCTCATGTAAGTTTTTACCCGCGACTTTGTCTAAACTTGCCTTGGTATCATCAGCGCACTAACATTTTACACAGTCTCTCCTGACGACTCCTCAACTTTCACTGAGTTGTCTGACGAACTTGACATCACATATGCAGATGGTTCTTCAGTACAGGGTACCTACTTCACAGACACTGTCACCATTGATGGCCAGTCCATGACCAACTTCACCATGGGTCTAGGAACCACCACAGACACATACTTCGGTGTTATGGGCATCGGATTTGTGGACGACGAGGCTTCTGTCTCAACCGAAGGTTCCACCTATCAAAATTTCCCTGCCGCGCTTGTCGACAATGGCATCATCAACAGCAATGCCTACAGTGTATGGCTTGACAGCACTTCCACTGACAAGGGCAACATTTTGTTCGGTGGTGTTGACAGTGCCAAGTACACTGGTGAATTCAAGCGGATAGACGTTATTGCTGAGCCCCGCGCCGGTTATGTTTATCTTCAGGTCAACCTCACTCGCGTTATCGCTTCAAGTTCTTCAGGAAACGACACGCTCGCTTCTGATGAGTACCCCATTTCCACTGTCCTTGACACTGGCTCTACCCTGTCCAGTCTTCCTGAAGATTTGGTGGTGAACATGTGGAATGAAATCGGCGCTGTCAACGGTACCGGCCTGACTAATGTTCAGGGTGTTGATTCTTCCTACGGTCTTGTTCCCTGCAGCTACCGCGATAACTCGGGCGATTTCACTTTCCGCTTCGGTGGTTCCGATGGTCCACAAATCGCTGTTTCGATGAGCGAGTTGGTCATCAGCTTGACTGGCGATGAAAACAACGAGGGTACTTTCACATCTGGTACCTACAAGGGCAAGTCCGCTTGCGCTTTTGGTGTGACCCCCTCCTCCGAGTCTCCTTACATCTTGGGTGACACCTTCCTGCGGTCCGCCTATGTCACATTCGACCTGTCCAACCGCCAAATTGCCATGGCACAAGCCTCTTACTCCAGCGACTCGAACATCACCACCTTCGAGTCTAAGGGCAGCACTATTCCTGGTGCTACCTATGTCGCTTCGGGTTCCGACGATGGCTCTTCGTCCGGATCGGGCTCTGCTAAGAGTGGTTTCCAAAGTGCTGCTGCGGGCAGCTTCGATAGCTTCGCATCAAAGGTCGCTGTTGCACTGGCTGCTGTTGTTGCCTTTTTTGTGAACATGTAAAATCTCTAGATATTTCTAGATTAATATCATCTACATACATGCATACGTTGTCGCTGACTTGAATTTTTGTGAAAATGTGTCTTCTACTTACTAAAAGTTTTGTGCTTAATCTACACACATGTATACGAACGTCTCTTTTCTTTTTTCGTCTATTACACACGTCGGGGTTCCCGTATTTGGAGAAACTAACACTACTATTAACCCTGTGAAAACATTAACCCTTGTATTCGACGATATTCATCACATCTTTGAAATAGGCAGCGACATTCCAGCTGTGATTCATTCAATCAATTACCACTCTTTCTTTTAGCTTATAGGTGTTGAACACAACCTACTCGCTACACATCACCACAGAGACATGCCTCTAGAGCCAACTTTAAGTTTGACTATACCCAGCTTTCATGATTCATCACTTCTAGAATGTCGGTTATATCATCCTCCGTCGCTTACATTCACATGTCCGCAACCACCGCCTTGGCGTCGTCATAGTGCAATTTTCGCGCACCCTTATGGTCCATTAGGTGGTTCATTTGACGATCATATTGTAAAAGTCATAGTTGCTAGTCTTTTACGAGAAGGCTATCTGGTGGCTACATTTAATTTCAGGTAAACTTTTGAATCTTTAGTTCATCATGAATGCACATATAAAGAGATGCGTCGCTAACATGGGTAACAGAGGATCTGGAAAATCGCAAGGACGTACCTCATGGACGGGAAAACCTGAGATACGTGACTACATGTCAGTTGTTGGCTTCTTATTCCATTACATCGCCCACTTGGATCCATTTCAAGAATCAAATACCCCGCCATCACGCACGCCCCTTGCCGCCGTATTTGAAGATGAATTACCCCAGCCAGTCATGCTTCTTGGAGGGTACTCATATGGCTCGTTGATCACCATGCAACTACCCCCTCTATTTGAAATTCTCCAGCTATTCGACGAAACATCCGCCAAGAACGTTTGCATAATGGATATCATCACCAGGGCTAGAGACTTAGCCAAGAATCAAACGGCACTCATATCCAGTCAATTTGAGAGCGCCAACCCCGCATCGGGCGTTAAGTCGCCACGAAGATCTCTTGGCATGAGAGTTGGTCGGGCTGACACACATGTTCGTCGTAACATCGATAGCCGACGATCCTTGAGTCAAGATACTGAAGAGCGGGTAAGAAAGGTATTATCGGATGTTCGAACTCGGATTGTTCATAAGGCAACTTCCATGGCATCATTGACTAGCCCAGTGGGGTTGCCCAATGATCACGAAGTTAGCAAGACACATTCAAACGAGACTAGTCCGGTTGATGAGCGTTCAAGATCAGCACCGCCAGATATACTTGAAAATGGCCCTTTTATCCCGGTAGAACGTCGACCATCACTGAACCCGAGAGCTGCGTATCTTTTGATATCACCGTTACAAGGCCCAGTGAGTCTTTTGGCAGCCATGCCAATTAAACCAATCGCACTGTGGAGTCGAACGCCAAATCAGATACACTCTGATAATGCGGCTCAAGCTAAGCTATGGCTTCAAGAAACCATGGCCGTGTTTGGGGACGTTGATATATTTGTCACCGTGGCTAAGCTACGATCATGGACGAACAAAATGGTGTCGAAACCAGAATCACGATTTACGGGTCACGAAATTACAGGCGCTGGACACTTTTGGAATGAAGAAGGTGCATTAGATGAATTAGTAGTATTAACACGGCAATTTGCCAAAAGATTAGTGGATGCTACAATCCAGAAATACTAAGTACAGTTTCTTTATCGGATATTATAGCTTTGATTGTGGTTTATTGGGTAGCACTCTGAAGAACTACGATTGCGATTCGTCAGCTCACCCTCTCGAATGGCACTGAAAAGACGACCTGAAGCTGTCAGATTTCCGTCTGAAGCTACATGGTGATAAGATCCAGAAATTGAGCGCAAGCTCGCTAAACGAGCAGGGCGTGGTCCAATGGCAGGTGGCAACCCAGGATCCCGAAGTGCGACCACCCGCGCCTTAAGTGACCGGAGACAACGTCCCAAAGCCGTCTCAATTGCTACACGTTCTCGTATCCGTGATAACTTTGGCCAGGTTGCTCTCTCTCCAGCTAAGCATGTGCGTAACATGAACTCGACTGTGGGGTTACTAAGTAAGGCCGGGAGATCTTTAGGATCGATTTCTGGTAAGATGTTGATGTCCCCGGAATATTTCTGGTTCAAGACGCCTTGGAACTTTGCGCAGTAGCTTGGAGCGAACCCCACATCAATCATTACTTGGAAGCGATGACTGGCTTCCATGATAGCAACGTTGCCGAGTCGATTATTGTAGTCGGCGGTTATGGCACGCAGCGACTGCACTTCTGGGCTTGTTTTTGAGATAGGACTGATGTGGTCTTCTTTGGGGATAAACGGGACGATATGGGGGTTCACCTGTGAAACAATGAAGTGATTCACATTGAACATCTCAGATAGACGTTCCATAGGAATATCATTATCTAACGACCCGTCAACCCAAGTTTGCGAGCCTGGTTCCCATAGTTGGATCTCCCCAGTCATAGGGTTCTTGATAGAAAGTCTTCCAGGCTCGAAAACCAAAGGAACTGAACATGACGCTGTAACTGCTGTTCGGACAAGCACATGCGGCGCAGTGACATAGTTGAGTAGCCGAGGCATATCATGGCAAGACGGCGTTGACAGGCAGATATTGAGGACTCGACCAGATTTGTTGTGTGCCTCTCTGAATGTCATGTCGCCGACTAAGCCTTTCATAACTCTGTCCAAGTTGCCCACATCATTCCAGCTACCCTCAACCATAAGCCTCATAAGATGACCAAAGAAACCAATGTCCGAATCAGCCTTCTCAAAAACATCAAGATGTCCGTATGCAAATTCCTTGAGCATTTGTGGGATCTCGGCGTCACTTCTAGAACACAGTAAAGCGCAAACAATAGACCCGGCTGATGCGCCTGATATGATTCTTGGTATCAAATCAGCCTCGTGCAAGGCCTTGAGGACCCCGATATGGAGCATTCCACAGGTACCGCCGCCACTAAGAAGCAGGGCACTCCGTCCGTAGTTTTTCCACGACTTTTGAATCGTCTTTGCTATCTGCGTGACGTCCACCTCATCGGGTAGATCCTCCTGCGCCAAATCGGAGATAGTATCTATAGCTTGAACAACAACATCGACATATTTTTCGATCAGCACCTTGGTACCCAGGTAGCAATGACGATATAAACTTGGATTGCCCATACCTCCCAAGTCCCGTGAAAGCGCCGTACGGACAATGTGGATAAGCTCGGTTAAATCTCCATTATTTTGTGCATTTTCGAGCCGCTCGATTTCATGCTTGATACGTTCGGGATTCCAGTCGTCTTCTGGGGTTACGTCGTTGGAGTTTTGCCATTCGGATGCGTTCTCAAGGCGGTCGAGTGCGCGGGCAGCTTCTTCCCATTGACTTTGGGTTACAGCCTGATTAAACTTGTTAGATTTGAGAGCATCCGAATGTTTGAAAGGTGCCTTTTTCTTACCTCTGCCATCAATGCTTTGAGTTCTTCTCTAGCGTGATCTTGTGCACATGTCTCGTCATTCTGGACCTTGGTCAACGGAAATGTGGTCGTCCATTTAGATAAGTCCCACGCTAGATTTGGAATCGACTCTGCCAATATTGATTTGAGACGTAATGGCCATGGTTCAACTGATTTTGTACCTGATGGTTCGTTTTCGAGTTTTTTAGAATCTGAGGACAAAACAACTGGAACCAACGAACTCATAATGATGATGAATAGTGAATAATGAATAAAGGATATGGATCAATGAATGCATCACGCGATCAACAAATTCTTGGGTATTATGATGGTATAAAATACAGATAATAAAGTCGCTCGTTTTTGGAGATGCCAATGAGTTTCAGTCATGTGAATATGAAAAGTCGTTCATCTAAGAGAAATATTTCATTACAAATATGTATTTTGTCCGTGTAATATAATCACATGCCAGATTGTGGTTGCGAATGTGACAAAAGCAATGCTTGTTTGTGGTTCAGGGATCGTTGGAGCTGGAACCGGCAAACCAACGCGTCGGCTGCGACACTGTACGGATAAACCGACGGGTGCACTGTACAATTAGAGATTTATGACGTCAATCAATTTGAGTTACACGATAACGTTTATCGATAAGGGTACAGATTGCATACGGCACTGAGAAGTCTATCATTCTTTCTGCTATGATTACAGCCGTTGACACCTGAACCTCCGATTTTAATGTTATGCTTCGACTATCTCTCAAGCGCAAAAGGTTTTGGCCCAGGTGATGGCACTTGAGAGCCCCCGTGTGAAAATGGAACTCCGGTCCTTGTGAGCCCAAACTGTCGCAAGGACAATCAAAAGCGGGCTCATAGCCGCAAAGCGTACGAGGCCCTTAAGTATTTGGCCCTGGCGTTGTGTTTTTGAGAGAACTTCAGAATATCTTTCGTTTCCAAAACTCACACGCATATATCTCGTCTTCCAGCCCGAGCTTGGGAAGTAGACGGACACCTTCTCTTCGAGCCACTTACGCAGCAGGTAACCACGATCGAGAACAGACGCTCTCATCTCTACGTAGTTTTGCAACGCCAGTTCGTTAACCACGTGGGCATCCGGTACACGCATGGTAGTATATTCTTCCAGTGCAGCCGCACGTTGGTCGGCCAACAAAGCACTTTTGTCGGCACTCTCGTCCGGACTATTGTCCTGGGCAAGAACCATGTGCTTGTCGAGAATTGAAAATAGTATTCTGACGTCTTCCATACCACAGTTCAACCCCTGGGCATAGAATGGCACCATGGCATGGGCGGCGTCACCAATGATGACTCCAGAAGCATTAACGTGATACGGCTTAGCCTTGATGCTGATAAGAGGCAGGTGTGGGTTCTTTTTGAAGGACTGGAGAAGATCATCGGGGTGTATAAGCTCACTCACGCCGGGGAAGTGACAGTCGAAAAAGTCGGGAAGAGTCTCTGGCTGTGACTCCAGTTTGGCAAACTCGGCGCGGGGTAGGAACAATGTGCATACGAAAGATCCGTCCTATTCAGCAAAAATAAGAAGTTAGTAACCTGCAAACTCGGAGTTAAGGAATACAGCAACTTACATCAGATGGAATCGCAATGAACATAAAGTCGCGACCAGGCCAGATATGTAGGTGATTAGGCGAGATAGCAAACTTTCCGAATCTAGACTCTCCAGAATCTTCCTTGGCCTCAACAGGGTTGATGCTGAACTCACACCACATGGTATCAACATATTCTTGTTGATAGTTCATTGGCGTATACTTCATAAGGTGGTAGCGAACGGCCGAGTGAGCACCATCGGCACCAATTAGGAAATCAAAATCGACCGTCACCTCTTGAGGCCGTTCATTCGGGGTTGTGGTGTCGTTCTTTTCAAACCAGGCCTTGTTTTGGCGGAAGTCAGCACCGGTAAGTTTGTGGTTGAAAAAGATCTTGACGTTTGGCTGTTGTTCGAGAAGATCTAGAAGGGTCTTGTTGAGAACTGTACGGTCCATGGAGTGGATAGTCTATAAGCGTTCAAATCAGTCAGTCAATGAATGCGCCAGACGATACCCAATGTCACATGGGTAACTTACACGACCAAATGGATCGTAATCTTGGGCATTTTCGGTGAATGTGCCATCTGGAGCAAGTCCATGAACCATCCGTCCTCTCATCGGTAATGTGCGGGCAAAGACTTGATCGAGGAGTTCAGGAAAGCCTGATGAGCGCATAGCGTTGATTCCGCGCTCCGAAACAGCCAGGTTGATGGAGCGGGTGAAGTTGAGTAAAACGGTTGATGGATCACGAAGATCTAATAAAACATAAGTTAGCAGTCGTCCTCACCTCGCAAGTATTGAGATGGTATGCGACCTACCTGAACGAAGCTCATACACTTCAACGTCATGACCGCGACGGGCTGCATATAGTCCAGCTAATGCGCCAACAGGCCCAGCGCCAACGATAACGGTTTTTTGAGTAGCCATGATGGTTTTGAGTGCAAGAAGCTAGCCAAATGAGCTTTCTTTTGTAAAATTCGAAGCCTTCTTGGGCATGCGCTGCTGTTGGTAGCAACCTAAATGCCGTTTCATGATGTCTGACCATCGAACATGCGACTGCTATGCATCTAACGAATCTTCATGTTACATTTTAGCCTGCCACATCCTTGTTGCTTGTCAATCAAAACTCAAGTTTTTATTCCCCGTTAAGTGCATTGACTAACTTGAACCAAGTTTGCACAATACTCGACCCGACTGCAAACAGTGGTACGATGGATATGCTAGGGTTAGTCGACAAATTCGATAATTATCGTTGATATTGGCGACGATACGTAGTGGGAAGGTGCAAAAATTGTATTTTGGTGTGTACGACGTGAGAAACTACCACAGTATTTTTGATAAACAACGAATTTGGTTTGTTCATCACAGACCTGCTTCATATTTTTCACTTTCCAAGTTGAAATAATCACGGGATCAGCGTTATTACTGAACCGTCATCCTCAGAAATCCGTACATCCATCACCATGTCTGATCCGCGTCCCTGCCTCGGTAGTGACTGCACCAAGCCCGCCGGGACTTTGCAGTGCCCTACTTGCATCAAGCTTGGTATCAAGGACAGTTTCTTCTGCTCGCAGGAATGCTTCAAGAAGAGTTGGGTATGCTTTCTCTTAAACTTCAGTGTGCCTGGCCTTTGAATATGAAAATTTACTAATGAATATGCACGTGTAGGCTGCCCACAAGGCTGTTCACAAAGCGCAGACTAACCTACTCGAGAGATTTATCACCCCCAAGGAAGTCGAGTCTCAGGGTGGCGAGGGTACCTTCAACCCGTTCCCTACGTTTGCGTACTCTGGTACTCTGCGTCCGGTCTATCCTCTTTCTCCTCACCGCAAAGTCCCCAAGAGCATTCCTCACCCAGAATGGTGGCAGGATGGTATCCCCAAGTACAAGAGACCCTATATGAGGGGTAACAAGGCTGATATCCTGGACAAGGCCGGCCAAGATGCCATGCGCAAGGTCTGCCGTCTGGCTCGTGAAGTCCTGGATATTGCCGCCGCTGCTGCTGTCCCTGGTGTTACCACCGACTACATTGACGAGATTGTGCACAAAGCCTGCATTGAGAGAGATGTATGTCCCATTAACCCAAGTAGCATAGACTACCAATGTGCGACTCTTGCTAACCAGATCCCAAAATAACCGTTATAGTCTTACCCCTCTCCATTGAACTACAACCACTTCCCCAAGTCCGTTTGCACATCGTTGAACGAAGTCATCTGCCACGGTATCCCAGATCAGAGAGTGCTTAAGGACGGCGATATCCTCAACATTGACGTCACTCTGTACCACAACGGATACCACGGCGACTTGAACGAAACTTACTACATCGGAGACAAGGCCAAGGCGGACCCCGACTCTGTTCGTGTTACCGAGTGTGCCAGAGAATGTTTAGATCTCGCCATCCAGGCCGTTAAGCCTGGTGTTCAATTCCGTGAATTCGGCAATATCATTGAGGCCCATGCCACCAAGCAAAACTGCAGTGTTATTCGTTCGTACTGCGGCCACGGTATCAACAAGTTGTTCCATTGCTACCCCAACATTCCGCATTACGCCAAGAACAAGACTATTGGTGAAGCGAAGCCAGGAATGACTTTTACCATTGAGCCAATGATTGCTCTTGGCAAGTATCGCGATATCACATGGCCCGATAACTGGACCAGCACCACAATTGACGGCAAGCGCACTGCGCAATTTGGTAAGTCACACCTTGATATAATAGTAACCTGACCTCATGCTAATATCTTTATAGAACACACTCTTCTCGTAACGGAAGATGGTGTCGAGATTCTGACTGCCAGATTACCGACATCCCCCGGTGGCCCCGTGCCGATGCCATGATTGGAGACATGATGACGAGACGATGAAGTAAAAGACGGGGTGACGATATAATGTTGGCCAAGCTGCATGCCAGCAGAGCATTGGATACGGGAGTAGGAATGCATGTGAAAAAATGTGCTTCTAATTGTAAAATTATTATGTACAGTAGTAGTCAATTCTACTCAAGAAAAAAGGCAATTAGACATGTGACTGATAGTAACAACGAGCACGTGCTGCAGAAGATTCTCCTTATTACGAGGTCGGTTCCAAGTCTGATAGTGAAGTCAAGGTGGAGTAGCTGGGGTTTGCCCGTTAATGGGGAACTCTGTCTACTTGATCCTGAATGACAGTGCATGCATATAGTGTATAGGCGGATTAATAGAGACTGCACTGGCGCCGAGCTTGGCTGGTCAGAGTAGGTTATGGTGATGTCATCACTGCAAGACAATTAATCAGATAACACATTAGAAATCTGTCAGTCAAGGTAAGAAATGTTTCAAAACAAATGGTTCATCGACGACACCAAACATTTCCCCGGTTTTCCCGATAAGTAATCAATTGGCCACCTTGCCCTTGCGTGATAAATGCATGTGATATAATCTTATGTGCATACATACAGACATTATGCAGCAAAGACAAGTAAGTCAGTTGTCAAGAACCACGGCTTATCAAGCAGTTCGTCAAGAAACAACTCTAACTGTCTGTTCCGCACCGCACTTAGTACTTACTCTGGGCTTGGGGCCGTGCAAGGTATGACATCTGGCATAAATCATAGCTGACGTTGTTTCCTTCTCTGACCCCGCCAACCCTGGTCTGTCTGGTCGCCTGCACAAGCCAGGCTCCCCGCTTGTAGTCCGCAATTGGTTCTAGTACCACGAAAAAGAACCCACTTCTTCTTGCATTGTGGTAGCTAAATCCCAAACCTGCCAAGTACATTTTAAAGTGTTCTTCTTCTTCTCCTGTGACCAACTCTGCTTTCTGCAACGTCCTTGTCTACCGAAATACATACTATCTCTTCGTCTACCCTGGCCTTTGGCTCTCTCTCGCGACTGCGATATATTCGTTGAAAACCTGCCCGCCGTTGACCGTCGAAAGAATTGCGCATCGTCAATTTATCTTGGTCTTGCGCCTTATTTTTCGTCCTTGGCCGTTTTACTGCCTCGTCATATCCCGCAAACTTTGTCCGTCTTTTTTAAGAATTAAGCGTTGAATTTGAGCCAAAATGTCTGGAGAAGCCTGGCTGTATCTGCTGGCGGTGTTGATCAACGCCGTCAACCTGTTCCTGCAGGTTTTCTTCACCATTATGTACAGCGATTTGGAATGGTGAGTACTGCATCAGATGACTTGGCATTAGTTATCGGAGTTTTGATAGAGTCTTTGGTGGTGTTAGGATGTTCCACGAGAAAACATGGCGATGAGTTAGTCATACTCTATCTCTTGGTTTCGTGGACTACCTAGGTTACTTGAGCCTCTATACTGGCCACTTGGCAACATTGCTAACATGATTTGTTCTACAATATAGTGACTACATCAACCCTATTGACCTCTGCAACCGTCTTAACGCCTACATGATCCCCGAGGCTGCTGTTCATGGCTTCCTGACCTTTATGTTCCTGATCAATGGCTACTGGCTGGCCCTCATTCTTAACCTGCCACTCATGGTGTGGAATGTGAAGAAGTATGTCTCAGGCCCGTTCTCGCTAAGAATGACTGTAAATGGCTAACATATCTGGTAGAATTGTTGACAACGTCCACCTGTTGGATGCGACTGAAATCTTCCGCAAGCTTAACGTTCACAAGAAGGTAGGCTATTCCTATACTCCAGCTACATACACCAAAGTCCAGTTTACTAACAGTAATTTCTTCACTACTACAGGAGTCATTCGCCAAGCTGGCCTTCCACTTGGTCATGTTTTTCTTCTACCTGTACAGCATGATTGTCGCGCTCATCAAGGACGAGACCAGCTAAATCTGATATTACTGTTTAATGACGTTCTCGGCCCATCATTGGGAGGGATGGGGGTCGTCTTATCACAGCTCTCCGAAAGGCTCAGTTATAGCAGCAAGCCGAAAATTTGCTGCTACATGGGCCAAATACCGATGCACTAATGACGAAATGGATCCGGGTCGGGTCTCTACGAATTAAATCTCTTGGAATATCTTGACGATTTCTCATGTGTTTATGGCTGGAATTGTATGTTGACAATGGCGAATTACTTTTTTTCTGTTTCATGGAGTGGTCCTATTACTCTCATCATGATGGTTTAGATTGATGATACTTACGTTGGTTAGTGTAATGTAGTGATTTAAAGACGCATTTGTCGAATTTAATTATTCTCTGTATAGACTTCAAGTTCTCAAGTCCGGTGTTTTCTGTCATGACTTGGTTCTATGACAATTCATGAGGTTGTTATGTGACACCTCAAATGCCCAATTGCAGTTTTGCATGTGATACAGCCTATTTCGCACTTGTTTGTGTCAGTTTTTTACCGCTAACAGTACCGCTACCGCCTTGACTGACCAATATGGCAAATCCCTGTCATTATTTTTCTGTTATAGCGCGTTTACCATGTTGGGACAAGGCTGCGCATCTAGAACTTTGGTTGACCGCATCAATTTCTCCAGCTCAGTACTGTCGCAAATGTGAAATATCATCGATTGAAGTACACTATCATCTTACTGTTTCTCCTATTAGTCAGATTTGACATCGCTATACTTTGCTTTACCTTAATACCGTTCGATAATCTCAACAAACTGTTTGAAGAAGCATCTCGAAATTCACAACTTCGGCACCATGGCCGATCTTAACAAATTCCCCGCCAACATGGCGCCCCAAGATGCTCTTATTGTGAGAGAAAAGGCACCGGCCTCACATGAGGTAGACATCTACAGCGGAGACCAGCTTATGCGACCAATATCCGGGCCGGCCAACCCATTCGCAACCGAAGATAGCAAGAAACGCAAAAACAATATTCTCACTGGTTACGCCGAGGAAACTATTGTCAGCGAACATGCCTTCAGATCAAAGCACCGGGCTATCGAACGTCGCGGCGGACCAGAACGCGAATACAAAACGGCGACTCAAATAAAAAAGGAGGCTGCTGCTGCTAGAAGTAGTCGTGAAGGAAAGGGCGATGCGACTATTGTTGAAGGTGCTGGTGCGTATGTTGGGCCGTGGGCTAAGCATAAGGCGAGACAACAGGAAGTTAGTGATTTGGCTGAGCTGGGTAGCGACGAGGAGTATGAGGAGGTAGAGGTTACAGATGATGAGGACATTGTTGCCAGTGGCGCTACGGTCTCTGCTCCGGCTGTTTCGTTACAACATCGGAAAGAGGTTGAGAGTATGGGCAATGAAGTTTCTTTCTTCCATGGTTCCCAGGAGTTTGATTACCAAGGCCGCACTTACAGTAAGTTATCATGGATATTTCATTTGTCTTATTATGGAAGTATACTAACCATTCATCTTTTTCCGTTTCTACAGTGCATGTTCCACAAGATCTATCTGTAGATCTCCGCAAGGAAGTTGGCAGCACGACAAACTACATTCCGAAAAGACAAATACATGCGTGGAAAGACAGCAAACAAGCCATCACAGCCATCAGACTCTTCCCACAATCGTCGCACCTCCTTTTGTCTGCTAGCGCGGATTCCAAGATTCGCATATACGATGTGTATCACCAGAGAGAGCTTCTACGCTCATACGAAGGCCACACCAAATCAATCTCGGACATTCACTTCAACTATGACGGTACCAAGTTTATCAGTTCGTCGTGGGACCGGTCTACCAAGCTTTGGGACACAGAAACAGGAAAGTGTCTCGGCAAATTCTCAAATGGCAAAACAGCACATGTGGTGCGGTGGAACAATTTGGATCCTGAGCACCACAATGAATTCATTGCTGGAATGTCGAACAACAACATTCTACAGTATGATGTACGCAAGGGCAATGAGATTATACAAGACTATAACCACCACTTGTCAGACATTACTACGCTAGAGTTCATTGACAATGGTCGGCGTTTCCTCAGTTCATCCAACGACAAAACTGTTCGTGCTTGGGATTATGGCATTCCCGTCCCCACCAAAATCATTGCCGAAGTGGATATGTTTGCCTATACCCGCAGTTGTCTCCATCCAAATGGAAAGCATGTACTGTACCAAAGTGGTGATAACACGATCCTCGCTTATTCCACGGGAGACAAGATCCGACAGAATCGCAAAAAGTGCTGGAAGGGCCATCACACATCGGGCACAGCCATTGATATTTCTGTTAGTCCGGACGGACAATTTGTCACGAGTGGTGACTCCTCGGGTAACGTTGCCTTTTGGGATTTCAAGAAGGGGTCATTGTTGCAGAAGCTTCAGGCTGGAAAGGAGACTACTACGTGTGTGGCGTGGTCTGAGCAAGAAACTTCCAAGGTGTTTACGGCTGGTCAAGATGGACAGATTCGGTTGTGGGACTAAAAAGGAAGACTATATGAAGGATATTTACATGGTCGCTTCCAAGATTGTAACCTAAAGTAGTAATGTCGATGTTGGTGGACTCCTTTGTCGTAGCAATGCAAGTAGAATGGCAGTATGTATAGCGCTCTAGTGAACAAAAGCATGCAGAGGTGGGAACACAAATACAATGGATATTTCGGTTAAGCATGTTTCATCGGATTCTTCCCGTGTTACCATGAATGTGTGTGTGAATCCGGATACCGGCTAGCATGTCCAGTGCAAGCGCTTGCGGATGAAATAGGGCTGGCGAGCTTATGTAGTAGTGTGGAATGACGGCGGAAACGACGAACATGACACAGTGAAGACTTGGTCGGACGAGATTGGGGGTCGTGGGATTAGAATGGATTTCGGTGAATGAGTGGGCTGGCTGGACTGGACAGTCAGTAAATTAAAGTAAAGTGCTGATGATCAGTTAGTCAGGGCAACGTTGTATTGTGATTCATTAGAGTATAAAGGGACATGCAAGTTAACGGCACAGAATATCCACGTCTATGATGAAATATTTTGAGTTTTTTTTAATTGTATCTAGGAATCTTTTAGATTCAATTGTAGATGATAGCTCTCGGGGCAAGACAAATGATAGTCGTACCAACCATGAGAGAAACGATGGTGTCTCCATCTCGACTTTGGTGACAAAAAAAAGAAAAAGAAATTGACACAAGGAAAACCAAAAACACCCCAAGTTGTACGCCGAGAAAGAAAACGCCAAAGCATAACCGACCAAAAGTGTAGATTAACGGAAACCCCAATAGGACGAAAAGAAAAAGACAAACAAGGAAAGTAAAGACGAAAGGAAAAGAAATCAAGTGGTGATGATACATGTGTTCCAGAATATATCTGAATAAAAGGGCATTGTCCCTGCATGTCGCATGCGCAGACATATGGCAATGAGGCGGAGGCAGTGCTGGACATACATACATACCAAGTATGCCAATAAAGAACAAAAACCTGCGACATTGTAGCATGTCATAAAAGACATGAAATGGCTCATAAGAAATCATTTCTCGTTTTCACGACAATCGTGTCATGGGACACGGAACGACAAAAAAGGATATCAGATCTGTCGCTAGGTACCGGAATCCTAGACCAAAGCAAAGACAGCTTAACAATCTTTGGCCGTGTAGGACTCACAGTGGCCCAGTGCGGCAGGACGCGGGTCGTTGCATTGTGGGCACTGGGGTTCCGCTGAACTGCAGACCTGACGACAATTGCAGATCCACGACAACTGATCATCTTTGCAAGTGAGCACATCGCCGGGCTTGTGAAGACCATGCTTAACACCGCAATCAATGCAATATCTGCGCAAAGTGACGAGTTTCGTCTTGTATGGTTTTTTCTGGGTTTCAGAGTCGGCAGGAGACTGGCATGGTACTTTGCTGGAATGGCAGTTTGGCGTAGAGTGTACACGGCTAGTGCAAACCTGGAATGGCAGGGAGGGGTCATCTCTCACGCAAACATCATCCCTCTGGTTGTCGTCAAACCGGTCCGGACCACGAACACGGAAACACACAAAGCAGGCAAAGTTTCCTGGATGTTCTTCATCGTCTGTCTCGCGAGGCCAGTGTTGTGGGAAGAAGCTTTCAGCGCGCATGACGAAGGCGAATTTGTCGTCGAATGGGGCGGATTGTGGGTTGACTGACTTTCTGAGGTGACGGGTAGTCGAAGATAATGAGATCAGAGAACGGTAGTCTAGGTTGCTGGTGATTATGGACATGACCGATGAGGGTAGACGTTCAAGTGGGTTGGTAGTAGACTCTTCGGATGCTTTCTCTTCTTCGGCGGCCAAATCGGCAATAGGAGCCAAGGCGGATTCGATATCAGCAAAAGAACGGGGAATGGTTGCTCTGGAATGGGAGGCATTTGTAGACATGTTCATGGAACTGCAACGAGATTCGTTGGGAGTTGGAAGACAAGTCGAAGTGATTCTAGTGCGCTTGGCAGGAACAGATGTAACCTCGTCATCATCTTCATCGTCACGTTGTCTCTTATTGGATGAAGCAGAAGGACGAGTACGTTTGATAGAGCTGTTGAGAGAGCTTGAACTGGTCTTGGGACTAAGCATGCCGGTTGGGATGAACTCGGTTGAAGGTTCATCATCGCAGACGACATCTTTAGGAGCCAATACAGGAGATGAAGGACAAGAGTTGCGAGAAGTAGGAGTAGCCTCATCGGCGCAAAGGACGTCTGACACTAACATTCTGGTGGTAGCCATTTCTAAGGATTTGTAAATGACGTTTAAACGGATGTTGGAAACAAAAAGACCGAATACTATGAACAAGACAGAGCAAGTCAAGTGACAAGATAGTGCCGGGACAAGGTTGATTTTAAAGTTGATAGTCAGGGACAATGAAGGATTAGAGGCAACTCGGAACACTTAAGTTGAGTACCAATCCAAGACAGGAAATCCAACTAGATTGACTACAGGCTGCAGCTGCAAAGAAAGAAAGATCGACTGATCCGACGGGACTGGGGGGGTATGAATATTGGAGTCAGGAATTGTAGGATTTCCAGTAGCAAAAGAAAAAAAAGGAATCACGGAGCGGGTGTTGGAAGGCGATGAAGGAATTAAAAAAGAAGACGAAAAAAAAAGAGTGACTTGTCGATGTTCAAAAAGGACAGTAAAGATAATTAAGTAGTAAGGTACAGAGAGACGAATTACTAGACACAAAAAAGGAAAACAAGAAATAAGTGAGTGACTTTGAAGAAAATACAATGAACAAAAGAATGACGACGAACAAGAAGAAAAAAAAAAGTCAAGAAAAAGACGATACGAGAGGGTATTAAAAGAGAAATAGAATAGAACTTTAGAGGTTACGATTATGCATGTGGTACAAATTTCTTAGATGCAAGTATACATTTTTATGAAATCAAGCCTAAAAAGGGATTAAATCCAAATCGAATAAATCCTGCAGGAACAAATTGAGCAAAAGGGAAATACCGAACAATAACTTGGCGACGTGTAATGCTGATTGCGGAGGAAGGAACCTACGCTGCCGATAAGTTGGATAGGGCAAGTGAAGAAAAAAAATTAAACGATAAATTCAATCTGAAAGAAACAAGGCAAGTGCTGTAAGGAGACAAGAGCCGAGAAAAAAAGAGAAAGAGAGGGGTCGATGGTTGTACGGTAGACGATGTAAGGGCAACTACTACTAACGGTAATCAAGGCTCAGTATACAACGAAAAACTTGAAAGTAACAGGGAATAGTGAACTCAGAAAAGAACCCGTGCTGTGCATATACTGATGCATTCCAGAGGCAGAGATGTCCTCGTTGAACTAGCAATAAAGTAACAGTGCAGCGTGCAGCTAGGTAAATGAGCATCTGTACGATCCAAGCTCCTCTCTTCTCGTCTGCACAAACGGAGACAACAGTGCACAACGGCTCCGCAAACCACGCTGAGAAATGCCAAAGAATGAAACGAAAGACTTGGGATATCACCCGTTAGCGTCAGTCATGAGCCAGGGATTAGAAGTGCACCGGAATCCTTTGACTATTTACAATGTCTCATTCATGGTCTGAGCACCGACCAAAGGAGTCCCGTCTGACCTGTAAGTTGGTCTGTCGTGGTAGTGGGTTTCCGTCTCTACATCCGGGATAAAGAAAGAAGAAAACGAAACAACTAGAGGGTAAAGGAGGCCGGCTGGCTATTAGGATGCATATGGAGGTCCTAGCGAAGAAATCCCGTGAACTTTGATATACAGACATTGTGCAGTATCGTGGGCCATTAAGCCATTTCCTGTGGACGAATGTTACCTTGGTCTTTCCGTCCTACCAACCTTTCGTCTGGATGGACATGGCTGCAAGGGCGCTCCGATTGTGCCCCCTTGGTACCTCGAAAGAGAAGACCCCAACAGTAGTGTAATATCGTGGGGTCGGGACATATGTATGAATCGCCCCGGATACTGGTAAATGTGTACATGATTGTGGCTCTGGACAGTCTGTCTAACCAGGTGATCATGGGCTCATATCACACATGTCTATATACATACAATGTATAGCCTCGTCAACTTGCATATCGAGGCTATACATTTCACCTGCACAAAGTAGTCTTTTAAACAGTCCTTTGAAGTAACACTTGGACCTGTGAATCGGGAAAAGGTTGGCGTGCATCACATCCGTTTTCGCCCCCGTTTTCACTCCCGTTTATCGAGGCGGTAGCAACTATTCTATATCACCAGTATACAAACGTCCCCTGCGTCATCACCTATTTCCCATGTATTTTCAACGCAACACCTTTTTGTACGGGAAAATTGGAGTCTTTGTGGGTTAGGTATGTAGTATTTCCCCCACAGGCGTGGCTTTATCCATTCATACCTTACACTATTCGGTAGTATCAACACTATCCAGTCAACCATCTTCATCACAGTCGTAATCCGCCGATAACCACCATCACATTGTGCCTTGGTGCATCGTTCCGATGACCCCACCTGGCTTCACTCAGCTAGTCCAACTGGTCTTTTATTTCAGGCCCGTGTTACATCGCCTGTCGGATACAGACTCTCCAAGAGGGTGACACCCAGAAACCCATAGTCATTGGCTACAAATCATCTCGCCATTTGGGGGCAGTAAAGGGCACATTGGTGACGACATGCATCTACATCCGGCATGTATTGCCCTTCTGGCCATCTAAATCATCCCTTCTCTCCCTACGACTCCAAAGATCTTGACTCCCTATCGCCCTTCTTATCCAGTCTTGGAGATATTCACACTTTTCAAAGGGCCTCGGAACCATAAAAAGTGGTACTTATTCTGGTAGGCAATAGTCCAGTTAGGACTCGTGCTAACGTCGCCTTTCTTCAGTGGGTCAACGCAGACAACATCCTTCGAGATACCTTGTTTCGTGCGTGCATACGATACCAGCAACACACTAATGCTTCCCTTAAGATATTGATCTAATATCGTCTATGCAAAGCACCAGCACCTCCGTCAGAGAAACAAAACCCTCCAGCCTTCACCAACCTACTACCCTCTTCTTTTTCTCCGTGCCGAGGCACATGTCGTCGTTGCATGTAGTCGTACATGGCCTACTTTCCATATCTAGCCATCGTCCCTTGTCATATCCGGCACTCCTGCGGGGCAGCCCATCTCAACATGTCAAGCCCCCGGTAGAAACGCCGTCAGCCGAACGCAAGCGGATCCTATGTGAGGCCTTGGTGGCCATGTCGTCAACATACAGCCCAGCCCATGTCGACCCTTGCATACTGCCTCTCGAGCTCTCGACGTTGTTATGGTATCCGATGGCCAACGCTTACATTGCACCTGCACACTATATGCAGTCTAATACTTACCTGCATGCACCCGCATATTCTGAAAAACCACTTACTACCAATCCGCGTTCCCGTCAACAAATCTGAATCAATCGATCCCTTGACCATGACGCTGTATCCTCGTTCCGCCACCACCAAAATCCTGAATCCTGCATCCCGGTAGCTTTTCAGGGCACACTTCAACCCGCGCTGGAAACTCACCATGCATGCATGCATCATGCAGGTGTAGCTTGAGACCTCCAGCTAGCCAATGGCACCAAACAGCCTATTCAAACTCTCAACTTGACTTGACTTGGACCTGCATCCGCTAATTGGTTCGTGTTAAACTCTGCAGCTCTGATTCTTGCCAGGAATATCTGTCTCGTAGCTGCACGTTTGCGGGGCGCTGTCGCATGTATTAATTTCCTCGGGAGGTGGCAAGTTAGGATAAACCTCGTCAGCCTCTACAAAACATTAGACAACGGCTTGCCCCACCAAGACCGATGCAGCTTTTTATGTATGCTGCCGTATCATGAATGATGCAATGGCGGCCCTTTGAAGGCGAAATCCGCTACATGGCTACGTTGTGTGGCTTTTTCTGCTGAATCGTGCAGTAAGGCCCTCTGTGTTGTCCGGGGGAGTCTTGGCCACCATGTTTCTTTGCGGAACACTGGTATCCTGTTCGTTTGTTCCAGAAAGTTGATTTGGTCACGAAGGTTTACATTTGTTTTGACAAATAATGCCAACTTTTGAGACACCTGCTGGCGGTTTTACCAATGCACATTCTGGATATTCATTGTATAAACAGTCTCCTGAACGACCAGTCTTCAATATGCACGCACACGCATAAATCGTCTTCGCGTTCCGATGTTTGTTATCAGCTCCACAATAACGGGCCTTGTATCCAACTTTGTCGACGTGCAGAAAGCTCATTTCTTAAAAGTCTCTAGATTTGCAAGCCTATCCATTTTAACTTGGCCTTGTCAAAAGGCTTTCCAGGTTACACCCATCTTTTCCAAGCCAAGCTAACGGGACTTGGTCTCCCTGCATTGTAAGATCCTAAATTCAGCTACATGATGGCATAATTGCGGGGAAACCACTTTGGTAGTTTTCGACTATCACCGTTAAAGGGAGGGTAGATTCGAGATATCGTCGGGTTCTTCGGAGTGATGTAATGTCCATCGTATGTATGTATGTACAGACATATCGTGATATTCGTAGAGTTGCTAAACCATGAAGCTTCTGACACAATGTATATGCACTTCGCTTCTGCAACCTCCAGGAATTAGAAATTACACCAACAGATACGCAAGTCCCAGACATATCGCTTGTGGCCTTTTTACTCACCAGAATCTTACTTACACCATGACAAGACATTATCTCCAAGGCTGAATAAGCTTTTCCAGATGCCATTCCCTTTTCAACCAAGGGGTCAACGTACATGAAGCCCATGTTCCCCGTGCGTTAACGGTGACGATAGCTAGTAACCCTAGCATAATTGTCATGGTGTGCAATTTGACATGCATAAATCGCCTGGGCAACGGTAACTAACACGTTCCCCAGCCAGAGTATACTTTGTGAATCAAGAGGTTGGGCGCGAATAAAGTTATGCCAGTGAGAATGGTAGATCGGGCAACCATTTTAGGGCGACTTGTGATGATATATCCGTGTTAAACTAGTCATGTCACTTGGTTTACAGTTGACATGTGAAATACCCTAGGACCATACCAACCGTCTTAGACAGATGGTCATCAGTAGGGTTAATCATCATGTGGCTGAAATGTGGCGCACATCAAAAATAGTATACTACCTAAAAGAGGACAATGGCGCTTAATCAGGTGAAGATTAATCAGGGATATCAAGCTTTTGACCATCCAATCATATCCCGTGAATGTGACTTAAGATCGACAACTAAAGTTTGCCGATTGTTTGTCTACATCAACCACAGACGACTCAAGAAACGAAACAATTCTCATCCAAAACGTGTTTTCAAGAGCGAGATGGTATATAGAGTGTCATCTCTGTGTTCTAGTGTCATATTTCTCATATTGCATACCCTTCAAATATGAAATTCTCACCTAAAAACGTACACTACACTATCCAACATCGCGCTAAATTGTCATTGTACATGGTTCCACAAATAGTATCAAAAATAGATCATACAAGCGCCGTTCAACTACAACCTTGACTTGACCAAATACTATACCCACATGTTCAAGTGAAAGCTAGACAACAAAACGCAAGGACTTACAGGGTTTCCAGCGTCTATATATCCGGAATTCGGATATTCCACACTTCCAATTCTCCCTCCGTGTCTTTAAACCCAGCTGCCAAGCAGTTTAGCCCCGTAAACCCTCCCATTAGCCGCCATATCAAATGTACCGGGGCCCTTTCACTCGGAACATAACCGCCCATTCCACGAGAGCAACACGGTGATACAATGGAAACAAGACACCATTGCACAGCGTGTAAGTCATGCCTTACCCCAGAACCATCCAATCTCAACCGCCAGATAAATCCAAATCGTGTTTCAAGTTCTCCTTTGTATGAAGCCGCCGATACTTTTGTGGCTTGTCCTTTACCGCGTGTCCAAAGGTCATAATTGTGGTCCGCTGTCAACGTGAAAAAAATGTGTCCGGTCGATGCGGTCCACGGGAAGCAGGAACTACGGCTGCATACTGGCCTTTGAACGGTCATTATCCACCATGACTATAGTAAACATCATTCTATGTATGTACATACTCGGAATTTGAACTGCGGGGTAGATATCTAAATACCCATGTTTAGTCAGCCTACAAAAACCCACCACAGAATGCCCTTATTGGCCAGGAACGGGAATTTCCAAATTTGGACAATCGATGTTATTCGCTCTTCCGCAGGCGGCGGAGCATTCACGTTTCGTTACCCGCGCAGTGATTCTTTCTTTTCCCTGGGGGGGGGGGGGGGGGGGCGGATAGATTGACTGACGACGTAACTTGTCTTTTCCAACAAGTATTGACAATCAATGCACACCCTTACCTTAGCTACCCCACGCTACTGGGAAATCTCCAGAGATGATGGATGGTGCTTGTCTAGACCGGCGGCTTGCAACGTTCCGTTACCCAGGGAAATTACGATTCCGATGATGACCCCACGCCGGCGCTTGTGGGTTTCGCATATAAGGATGGTCGATATACTTTGTATTCACGGATTTTTTTCCATCTTCTTGTTCTTTGTGTCATTATTCCCTTTTCCTCGTCCCTGTTTCCGATCAGCCTTTTCTATTTCCTTGGTTGTTTTCCCTTCTCTTGAGCATCTTTCTTGTTGTCTTTTTGTTGTTCACCACTTACGCAATCTTTCATTACTCGTGGTGATATCATTGATCTTCTCTGGTAGAAGACTTTGTCACTTTCTTTCCTACGCTTCATTACAGCTCATATATATCTTTCATTTCAACAGTTGTTTGGAATATTCGACACACGTTTCTTTTGTTGTCTTGCATCACATTTAGCATTTTTCATATCACCAGCATTTGCATTTCACGTCATCTATTCATTGCGAACATCTAATACACTCTCGGAAACTCTGACTCGTCATTCTTTATATCTTCAAGAGTTCGCATTTTCATTATACCAGCTTCAGGTGACCCGTCAAAAAGTCATTTCTTCATTGTACCAACTCTACATTCACTACATACTACACCAAAAAACGAGGTCATGTCGCATTCTATCACCGCGTCGTACAAACAAGAGAACTCCTACGAAGGACCCGATCCCACTCGGACCCCTCCCTACACCCAACCCAGCTCGCAATACGCCCAAGCCTCCGTTCGTGAGCCCTACTACTCGCCCGTCAGCGAGGGTCGCACTCCCGCCTACCCAGACCAATCAGGGTATGATCAATACGAAGGATCCCTAACTGACCTGGACGACATGGAGTACGACGGTGACGGCATTGAGGACGACGAGCCCGGTCGCCGTGGCAAGGGTGTCAAGTGGACTCGTGATGAGGACCTTCGTCTTGAGGACATGCGGAGAAGACGCCAGAGATGGTGTGAGATCTCCAAGGCCTTCAAGGGCAAGTCTGCCAATGCCTGCCGTAAGCGGTATGAACGTATCCAACAGCGCAAGAGCGTCAGTGACCGGAGTGCAGCTGAGGATCGTCAGCGTGTGGCAATGGCTTATTGGCAGGTTCGCGAGGAGATGTGGAAGGTTCTAGCGGCTAAGTTGCCTAACATGAAGTGGGAGAAGCTTGAACGCATGGTAAGTTTGAAGCAGATGGACCATTCTATAACGTATACGTTACTAACTATACTCTCTATCAGTGTTTCGAGATGGGCGAGGTTGACATTCGGAAGCGGGCCCGCGATCAGATGAACCGTATTCCCCAAGAGAACACGGCCTTCCTGACGCCTGTCCACGACCACATCCACGTCCCCCCGAGCACCATGAACATGGTCTACCCATCCAGCACCGCCATGCAGTCCATGCTAGGTACTGACCCCTCCTACAACCACGGCACCGACGGCATGGTATCTCAAGGTCCAGTCCTCGAATACCTCCCTCCTAACCCCGGAGCCCCCCAATTCTACGGCAACACCATGTCCGGAAACCCCACCACCAGCCAGACCTACTCGCAGGGCATGATGCCCGCCGGCCATATGCCCGGCCAGTATATGACTGCCCATGGCGGTGTTGGTAACATGAACTATGGACATCACCATAGCCAGCAGCGCATGCCGACAGCCGATATGGGAATCTCTTCTTTGATCAACGGGAACATGTGAGAGATATGTGGAACTCAGGAGAGATAGATCTGCAGGTGCAGACGTTATGGGTTTTTGATTTTCTATTGTTTGATTTGCTTTTTTGTTTCATTATTTCCGTATATGCCGTGAGTGTCCTGTTTGTGGGACTCTCTCATCTAGGCAGTTGACTCTCGACACAGTTGTCTTGTTATGAACTTTTCTTTTTGTTTGCTTTTGCTATTAACTATAATTTCCACTGTTGTGGATCATGAAATACACCCAATTTACAGTCAACATCATAATCATCTCTGTGACACATATAGATTGCATGAACTGGAAACGCCTGATGATACATACGAGGTATCCTCGATATGCAAGTGTCTATTGTTCAAACATGATTGAAATTGATGAACTGCAAGTCGGCGAGACGCCCATATAGCCGCCCAACCTATGTACGCCAGATATATATAGAAAAAGAAGACAACAAAGAGGCAACACCTCTAGTAATGAACAAATAAAAGTACACGCGGGCTATGTGTTTGATACCCACAAATCTAACAACCACCAAACCACAGTTTAATCTTTCTTACCCCGAGGCTCCTCCATCTCGAGAAGCTCATCCTCCCATTCGTCGTCGTCCGATTGACCCATGACGGTTTGGTAAATGCGAGACCACATGCCCTTCTTTTGGGCCATAGCCAAAACAAGGACACCCGGAAGATGCCACACACTAGCCCAGAAGAGACCACGAGCAGTGCCCTTGTAGCCCTGCTCCTTCCAGAATCTAATGGCCTGCCAGGTCAACCAGGCATTGATAGGAGTGCTGGTAACAGCGAAGCTCCAGTCAGTTACGCCAACGGCACAGAGACCGAAGCAGATGGGGAAGAAGAGAATACTGTAACGGAGGGCTACACGGGCATTGCGAGCGGGGTTAGTCCAACTCAGCATACGTAGACCAGCGGCCTTGTATTCTTCTCTGATAGGCCATGACAGAGCCATGAAATGAGGGAATTGCCAGGCAAACAGAAGAGTAGCGAGTAACCAGCCACCAACTGAACTACCGTCACTAGCAAAGAGAAGTTCCCTCCAAGATCCGTCACCAGTGGCACTTTCACCGGCAGCAGCAGCCCACCCCATTAATGGAGGGATACCACCAACTACAGCTCCCACCCATGTGTTGGCCGCGGTTAAGGCCTTGAAGGGAGTGTAGACTCCAGCATAAAGGAAAATGTTACTAGCACCGAGGAAGGAAACCGTGGGGTTGACGCCATAGTAAAGGAGACCAGTTCCGGTCACAGCTGAGAACACCGCAAAGGCAACGGCAGTGCGTTTAGACAAAAGACCACGAACTAATGGTCTGTTACGGGTTCTTGTCATGAGAGCATCTGTCTTGGGCTCGTAAAGCATGTTCAGCGAGTTTGCAGAGGCTGAACATAGAAATGTTCCCGTGGTTAAGAACAGCAGACTCAGTGTGCTTAATGACGGCGTCTCAGTCATAGTTGGAGTAAGGAACGCCGGTACAGGATATAATGCATATGGAACCATGGCAGTAAGCACCACCAGAACGGTCAATCTAGGCTTGGCCAAAGCCAAGCACAAAGAGAATATCCGACGTGGCGAAGAGTCTGGTTGACGAGTGGCCGCTGTCGTCAAAACGGATGAGGCATCGGGTGGCATATGAGACGCCGCATGGCCAGAGTCCGCTTCGGCATTAGCAGCAGCGGCGGCTTGCTGACGCGCCAACTGACGACGTCTATGAGGTGGAAGAGCCGCAACTTCAGGTGTCAATTGCGATGATGGTGGGGTATCGGATAGTAGACTTGGATGTTGAGTTAATGGCCGAGTGTGGACTCTGCCAAGGGAAGATCGTGATGGTACCGAGAATATATTGGAAATGGTTAACTTCATGTGGTTTGCGGTGAAAAATGACGTATCGGGCTTTGGAGCCGCTGAAACGACCGAACTGGATTGTCTCCGCGCGGCCCCGGAAAGCAGACGACGGGCCCCAGGGCCCCGGCAAACGGCGGACAATCGATAAGAAGCAGAATAGGCTGAATGGGGCGAGAGCAGCAAAGCCCTGCCAATGTGTGACAGCTCACGACATGATGGCGCAGCTAGTCTGGTGGGAGCAGTCATGATGCAAAGCGCAAAGCATGCATCGTCGATGGATTTTGAACGTGGGAAAAAGATTCAAGCAAAGTCCATTAAAGTTCGGACATTTTGGGGCTTCGCGAGTAAAAGAAGTAAACAGAGCTCGCGAGGTCGCGGATTGTTGAATGTGTCGAATTCCGGAAATGAGGGACGAGGTCGGCGAGCTACAAGGTCATAGATCTGCTAAACCTGTCACCCTCAATCGATAGTGCCGCTCCAAGTTACGGGGTCCCGTTCGTCCAGCGCTGTCCGCCCAGGTTTGACTAAAAATTCGGGCTACAAGCATCACCGGCTAAAATGCGGCTATTCGCATCTTGGACGTTAACTCTAAACGGACTAGTTTGGGTAGCACGAATGTCTGTTCTTCGTAAAGTCCAGCCAAAAATCGACAATTCTGTAAATGGCACTGCATTGGAACCAGTACTGGCCTGTGCATTACAGTAAGCCAAAACCATCATTTTTATAGTGCCACTAAGACCCTAGAAGGCCTGTATTTGCACCAGCAACAGCAGGCGAATCAGCGCGCATTTATTAATTTTTCGCTGCTGCCCCAGTAGAAGCCAATAATCCAGGCCAAATCGTGAACCAGTGCAAAAATCATAGCCCGCTTTTTGTGTTGGCGCAAACTAAATCAGCCTTTGCTGCGTTTCGCATTCACTCATTCACCTTCACGATGCGGGTTATCCGGGCTACCAAGGCCCTTCAGG
The DNA here is from genome assembly GCA_025685495.1 of Huntiella abstrusa. Classification (NCBI taxonomy): domain Eukaryota; kingdom Fungi; phylum Ascomycota; class Sordariomycetes; order Microascales; family Ceratocystidaceae; genus Huntiella; species Huntiella abstrusa. The sequence goes on along the minus strand of JAJNMT010000284.1, from coordinate 129,658 downwards.
TCGCCAAGGCCGCCGCTCTCCCTTCGAGATGCCAGACTGCCCGTCTGATGACCAATGTCCGGACCACTGTCGTCGGCGCCGCTCCGGCTTCTGTCCACCGGAGTTTCACTACATCCCGTGTTCTCGGCTCCGTTGCTGCCCAGGAAGCGTATGTTTTAAATTCGTGTGTTTCAGTAGTGCAGCTTCAATCTAACCATGAATAATCCCCGTAGTATTCGTCTTGCTCAGGCTAAGAGCGATCTTTCCCGGCTTAGTGTTGAAGAGATTGCGGCCCGGATGAGCCCCGAAGAGGCCATTCGTCTCAACAGAGTCCGCAACATCGGTATCGCCGTACGAATCTTCTATAAACTCTAATTCCCACCAAACATCAACTAACAAACACAACACAGGCCCACATTGACAGTGGAAAGACGACGGTGACGGAGAGAGTTTTGTACTACACTGGCAGAATCAAGGCCATCCACGAGGTTCGTGGTCGTGACGGTGCTGGTGCCAAGATGGACTCCATGGATCTTGAGCGTGAAAAGGGTATCACCATTCAGTCTGCTGCTACCTTTGCCGATTGGTCCAAGGTGGAGAACGGCGAGGAACAAAAGTACCACATCAACCTGATTGATACGCCTGGTCACATTGACTTCACTATTGAGGTCGAGCGTGCGCTGCGTGTTTTGGATGGTGCTGTCATGGTTCTTTGCGCCGTCAGTGGTGTGCAGTCGCAAACTATCACTGTCGATCGTCAGATGAAGCGTTACAACGTTCCCCGTATCAGTTTCGTCAACAAGATGGACCGTATGGGTGCCAACCCCTTCAAGTCCGTCGAACAGATCAACACCAAGCTCAAGATTCCCGCGGCCGCTATCCAGATCCCCATTGGCTCTGAGGATGAATTCCAGGGTGTTGTTGACCTGATCGAGATGGAGGCTATCTACTACGAGGGTCCCCGTGGTACCAAGATCCGTCGCTCTCCTACTATCCCCCCAGCTTTGGTTGAGCAGGCTGAGCAGAAGCGCCAGGAGCTCATCGAGAAGCTGGCTGACGTTGACGATGAGATTGCCGAGATCTTCCTTGAGGAGCAGACCCCCACCAAGGAGCAGATCAAGGCGGCCATCCGTCGTGCTACCATTGGCCTGAAGTTTACTCCCGTCATGATGGGTTCCGCTCTGGCCGACAAGGGTATCCAGACCGTTCTGGATGCTGTCTGTGACTACCTCCCCAACCCTTCGGAGGTTCCCAACTTGGCGCTGGATCGCTCCAAGGGCGAGGCGGAAGTCAGTCTGGTTCCCTACAACTCCCTGCCGTTTGTTGGTCTGGCGTTCAAGCTGGAAGAGAACAACTACGGTCAGTTGACTTACATGCGCGTGTACCAGGGTAAGTTGCGCAAGTCCAGCTACCTCTTCAACTCGCGTACCAACAAGAAGGTTCGCATTCCCCGTATTGTGCGCATGCACTCTAACGAGATGGAGGATGTTACTGAGATTGGTGCCGGTGAGATTTGCGCTGTGTTCGGTGTTGAGTGTGCTTCCGGTGACACCTTCACTGACGGTAACCTTCCCTACACCATGACTTCCATGTTCGTGCCAGACGCCGTCATGTCGCTTTCTATCAAGCCCAAGAAGAGTGGTGATGCGGACGCCTTCTCCAAGGCCATGAACCGTTTCCAACGCGAGGATCCTACCTTCCGTCTTCACGTTGACCCCGAAAGTGAGGAGACCATTATCTCCGGTATGGGTGAACTTCACTTGGAAATTTACGTTGAGCGTCTTCGCCGTGAGTACAAGGTTGACTGCGTCACTGGTCAGCCCCGTGTTGCCTACCGTGAGACCATCTCCAACAAGGCCGATTTCGACTACCTTCTCAAGCGCCAGAGTGGTGGTCCTGGTGACTTCGCCCGCGTTGCCGGTTGGATTGAGCCAGCTGAGACGGACGAGAACGTTTTCGAGCAGCAAGTTGTTGGTGGTGCTATCCCCGAGAAGTTTATCAGCGCTTGCGGCAAGGGTTTCGAGCTTTCTTGCGACAAGGGTCCTCTTCTGGGCCACAAGGTTATGGGTGTCAAGATGGTGGTCAACGATGGTGCCACTCACGTTACCGATTCCTCGGATTTCGCTTTCTCGCAAGCTACGCAGTTTGCATTTGAAAAGGCCTTCAAGGATTCTGGTGGCCAGGTCTTGGAGCCTCTGATGAAGACTACCATTACCGCGCCCAACGAGTTCCAGGGTAACGTTCTTATGCTGTTGAACAAGCGTAACGCTACCATTAACGACACTGAGATTGGTACTGAGGACTTCACCATTGCTGCCGACTGCTCGCTGAACTCTATGTTCGGTTTCTCTACGCAATTGCGTGCTGCTACGCAGGGCAAGGGTGAGTTCGGTATGGAATTCAGTCACTACTCTCCGGCCCCTCCTCATCTCCAGAAGGAACTTGTTGCCAAGTACCAGAAGGAGTTGGAAGCCAAGCGCAACCAGAAGTAAGAGGCTCATGACCTCATTGTTTCTTGTGCTTGTTTTCAAAATGTGTTTGTTGAATATTCCCTTTGTCGTCATGTTTTCTCATAATTCCGGTGTTTGTCTATTGGATAGATAGTGCTCGCCATTGGCTAACACCGCCTGTACCACCACCCACATTGCCACGATACTTCGTGCGACCCTCCGATAGTATGACCTGCATATCGGGGTTATTATTGTTCGACTGTTTTGATAGCCTGATGATGACCATTCAATCCAGTTGATTCTGGGTCTGATTTTATGTACAATAAAAAGAGATGTTTTTTCCTTTCCTACCTTGTGGTGACTTTTCGATATTGTGAATGACCGCAGATAAAAGATTTTGATTATTTTACAAACACACAACTAAGTGTATGTTTTCATAGTACAAGCTAGAAATACAGTATACCAGGAACCATCAAGTGCATGTTTTTAACTATACAACAATGCTTACAGACGTCTCAGGACATCAGCGATAACCTCCTCAGTGGAAGCCTTACCGCCCAGATCGGGAGACAGAAGCTTACCCTCCTCAAGGTTAGCATCAACAGCGGCGTAGATCTTAGCAGCAGCAGCCTCCTCGTTCAGGAACTCCAGCATAACAGCAGCGGAGCGAAGAGTAGCAATGGGGTTGGCGATACCCTGACCCATGATATCAGGAGCAGAGCCGTGGCAAGGCTCACCAATGGCGAAGTTCTCACCAACATTGGCACTAGGGACGAGACCCAGAGAGCCAACAAGGGCGGCGGCACCGTCGGAGAGAATGTCGCCGTACAGGTTGGGAGCGACAATGACATCGTAGGCCTCAGGCTGACGGAACAGCTTGTATACCATGGAGTCGACAATCTGCTCCTCGGTGGGGACATTGGTGAATCTGGGGTCGGCAAGGGCAGCGCGGGCAGTGGCGCGGAAGAGACCGTCGGTCTGGGAGAGAACGTTGGACTTGTGGGTGATGGTGACGAGGGGAGAGCTGTGGATGCTGGAGGCGCCGGTGTCACGGATCTTCTGGCGACGAAGGGCAATTTCACCAGCGATAGTGGCAATGCGGTGCGAGGCACGCTCGGAAATCCGCTTGATGGCCTCGGCAACCTTGCCGTTAGGTCCCTCGACGGTCCGCTCCTCCTTGACGTACAGATCCTCCGTGTTCTCACGGACAATCACCATGTCGATCTGCTTAGCGTCGGTGCGGACAGACTTGACGGGGCGCACGTTGGAGTACAGGTCCAACTTCTTGCGGAGAGCAACAATGGGCGACGAGTACCCCTTGACAGCGGAGGTAGGCGAGGACACAGCGCCGAACAAGGCACCGTCACACTCGGTCTTCAGCACCTCGACGGTCTTGTCGGGGAGAGCGGCACCGGTCTTCTGGAAGGTCTCCCAGCCGGCGTCGAGGTTGACAAAGTCGAACTTGAGACCGAATGAGGCGGGAAGAGCCTCGAGGATGCGGCGGCCGGCGGGGATGACTTCCCGGCCAATACCGTCACCGGGGATAAGGCCTGTAGGACATGTTGTTAATGGAATACCGCTAGAGACGGGAGGTGGCGGCGGGAACGGGAACAGGGAAGTGGGGTCGGCGTGGATATAAAAAGGGCCGCCGAGCCCGATGAGGACGGGATATCACTATAGCCGCTATAACAGGAAAAGGAAAGTCTTACCGATTCTAAGAGAGCGAGTAGCAGCGCGGGTAGCCATTTTTGGGATTTATGTGTGATTGTTATAAAAAAGGAAAGAAACAACGAGTGAACTTGAAAACAACTTTCGTACTCAATAGTAAAAGTCAATTCTCTGACTCTAAAGTTGCTCATCAGCTTCTTCTCCGGTTACGGCATTCAATTGACTTTGTCGAAACAATAGGGTTGCCAAGGGTTTTGTATCATGGACAGTGACCCTGGGAGTCGAGATATAATTTGCAATCTCGATTTTATCCCTTCGTTAACTTCCCAAATTGGAGGGAGAATTCACTTGCAAGGCTTTTAGTGGTTGGTATATGTACACGAACCAAAGATGTTGTATCGTTGATACTATTATGGGTGCCCAGCTGGGATGATTTAGGTGTTCGAACGATGTCATTCAGGCCCTGTTGATCGTCATATTCCAGAGTGGTGGGTTCTGGTATTATTACCTTACGGGGGTTATCTATACACACTTTGTGTTTAAAAAGGGTCAGGGAGCATTCTGTATGTACATATGCACGGAAGTGATGCATTCTGTTTCCCAGGTCTTGCACAAAATCACCATATAACCATGCAGAGACATTACAAGGCACGTCACAAATCTGGGTGAACCACCACTGAATACGCGCTCTTTGTCGCATGGAATTCGCCGTACATAACACATGCAGCTGCCCTGACAATCATCGGCGTAATATGAGACATGGCAAGCGAAGCGTTGGTGTTGACTAAGGTCGTCTGATGCGAATTTTGATACAGCCCCCGTTTGACTTGTCCCTGACTATTGTATGCAGACCGTGCATTAGCTGGTGATCCTGCATTCCTCAGAACGATGGACATGGAACTTTGAGCTGAGTCATTGCGCTGGTTCGTTGGTAGATTTCTATTGGGTGAGGTTATCGTGGTTGGTCATTGGACGTTGATGATGGAGTTCGTGATTTGAACTTTGAGATACGGATGTTCTGTTATGCACGACGTCACAGATGTGCAGCGTAGCTTGTGCATTTCTCACCATGTGCACAGTGCAGTGCCTTTAGCTCCCTTGTCTAGTTGCGGGTAATGCAGAGGCACACATGTTGTTTGGCGAAAACGTTCCCGTGGTACAAGGGCCTGGTTTTTAGTAGTTTTGCACAAGATTACATAGATGTCTGGATATCACCAATTTGAAGGACTTCTCCTATTTGTGTTTACGTTTCTCGAGTACTATGCAAACAAACTTGTGCATGTACATACACGCACCCGTGTAAATACACAGGAAGAGGCCAACAAACCAGCCACTTGTTCCCTTTACACCAACAAAGACATACACAAACATCAAAAAAAGGGAGATCTGTTCGGAACACTGTCTAGGCAACCGAGACGATAAGTCTATCAGCTTTAACCAAGACGACCCTAAAATCCCTATAAAAAGGAATCATTCTAGAATGGCAACCGCTTTGCTACTTTGGTTTGTTTTGGCACTTACTATCTTGGGAAAGTTGTGTACTTAGCTAAGACAACTAAACTATCAAGTGTAACACCAGAACTAGACACGGCCACTTCATCGCCATCAAAGTATGTATGCTTATTGAATAAGCTACCGTCATCTTGTTCTCCATTGGCCCAATCAAAATACCAAGGCCTCTTTCGCCCTCTGCCTACAGGAATCCAGCCAGGTTGAAATACGGAACCCTAGAACTTTATGTAACATGTGCAAGTGTTCCATTCCAACAGCCGTGCTTGTAACATCCCTTGTCTCCGTCATATATGGTCCTTGCCCACCCTGTCAATGTTCTGTCAATTGTCGCAAGTTCCTGGGTAAAGTGATTCATTCACAATCAGTGAAGCCGTCTGTACTTTTGGAAATTTATACATAGCCTCCTCACGGAAGCTTCTGTGGACAGACAAACTCTACTTCTATTTTAATCTTGCGATTTCCTTTTCTTTGGTGTTCGCGTTTTTGTGTTCTCTTTTTGAATCTGATCGTTTTTCACATTTCTCTATGGCTTGATTGCCTTTTTACTTTGCTTTTTTTCTTTTCGGTTTTCACAATGACCGTATCGTGATCAACCCATTATTTGTTACAATAAACCTTTATCTTTCGATTTGTACGATTCTTCAACAAAAAACTTGGCCGTACGATATCACTATATAGACAACTCGCCGATTGTCTACAAACCACCTGTTTCTCGAATATCGTCCATTTCAGTTTTCACCGGACTATCAGGTGGCCATTCACAGCGTCGCATTCAGTAGGCATCTTCCCAGTTGCTCTATTTCTGTTTATTCTGCGCGGAACCGCCCAAGCTCCAATTACTACGCCATTCTATTATCACACCTCCTCTTTTTCTGCGCACAGAAAGTGTGCCCGAACGCTGTTTAGAGGCGATACCACAACTTCAATAACGTCATTTGTTTTATCTTGGTACAATATCCTTTCAAGTCGCCAAAGATGAGCCAAGTTAAGAACTTGAGAGCCATGTTTGAGAGCAAAGGTTCTTCGGAACCAAGCTCAACAGACCGTGGGCGCTCCCCATTACTATCGCCCCGTACGTTTTTGATGTCGTCTGATGTTGGTGAACAATGAACGTAGTTACTAACAATGCTTTTTGTTTTCAGGTTTACTAGGTGACTCTTCCAGACCAATTTCTAAAGTCCGCACAAACTTTGTTGCTGTCGAGAAGGATGGTAGAGTTGGTCTACAGCTTGAAGGTAGCATTTCAACCTCCGCCGCTAGTTCCAATAGCACGCCTACAATCGACCCAATTGCACCAATCGTCGTACCAACTACACAAATTGCACCCGTGGTTTCAACACCAAAAGTAACCACCCCAATCGAACCTGTTCCTACTCCAGCTCCTGTAATCGAGGCAAAGCCGCCGTCGCCAGAACCGCCCGCGCCAAAGGTGGAAATTGAAGAGAAAGTTTCCGCGGAACCAACTCCAGTGCAAGTAGAGGAGAAGGCTTCTATTGAACCGACCGTAGAACCAACACCTGCGCCAAAGCCCATCGAAGAACCTAAACAGCAAACCCCTCGAAGCAAGCCTGTTGTGATACACCAATCGGAACCAATTACCACTCTCCCGCGCACAAAGCCTGTTGAGGTTTCACCAGCACCCGAATCCGCCCCCAAATTAAAAGCCAAGGAACTCACCAAACCTGTCACATCTACCCGCGAACGCACCTCTAGGTCGCAGCATAGACCAGCAGCTTCCGTCTCGCAACCTGCCAGAACGCCATCGAGACCGGCTCCCAAGAGATCAAAGACGCCTGGTCCTTCTTCCACCAGAACTCGTAAAGAGCAAGATGAGGCGACAAAGACTCTACTTCGTAAAAAGTCGGTACCAGCTGATTTGGCTAAGGCCCAAACACAGGCTACTCGTAGTCGTAGCCGTGTTGGGACTTCGGCGAACCGCAGCCAAAGTAGACCAGCAGATGCCCAAGCCCGTACTAGAAGTCGGGCACCCGTTGCTAGAACTCCTCTTTCGAGAAAGACTTCGCCAGTACAGACTAGATCCGCCGCGCCCGTTGACAAAAAACAAGATTCTGCGTCTAAGAATCCTGCTTCACGTTTCAGCAAGGGCAGCTGCAGTGATCTTCGCGGCGCAGCGACCACGGCGCCCAAGCTTTACGAACGTGCTGCTAGCCGCGCCGGGTCAGTCGCCCCCACTCTGCGCCGTCAGCCATCCGTAGGCTCCTCGTTAAAGAAGGCGCATGCTAGTCTGGGACCGCCTCCTAAGAAGAAAGAGTCTCCGGCTGCTCGCCCTGCCAAGGATGTTGATGAGGGCTTCTTGGCTCGTATGATGCGCCCAACCCAAAGCTCACAGTCTAAGGTTACTGAAAAGATACCAACTACGCCACCACGCAAGAACACTACTCCACGGAGACCACCGACTAGAGCTGGATCAGCTGGCCGCCGGGATCCAAGTGTGCCAGCCAGTGTCCAGCGCCGGGCTCGTCCTGCTTCCCGTCCGGTATCTATTATTAGCCCTGCTCAACCGAACTTTTCTGGTCAGGATTTCAGATCCTCAGGGAAGAGATCGGTGAGCAAGTCATCTACCGGGACACAGACGGATGAGTCTCTGGATGTTCATGGAACACCACTGACCGAGGTCTCGAGAGCTACTGGTCAAGGTGTTGGTATGAAACTTGCAGCCGGTGGGGATATTGAAATCCCACGCACTCCTGAGGCCCTCCCATCATTAGATAACAGCTTGATTACATCTGCCGATATGCTTGACGGTTCTCAGCAGGGCGAGCCTACCGAGAGGTTACTACAGCATGCCACGGAGGCCCTTGGTAATGTTTCCATTGAGTCTGAATTGCAAAAGAAGAGTTCGGTAGGCGTCGAAGATGATGTCTTTGGTGCATCTGGTGACGGCGTTGAGATTAGAAGTCCCGAGTCGTATTAGTTATTACCGAATGGACATATTCCTCATGTGTTATTAGGTGTAGTAGCAGTACCGACTGAAAACGATGTACTGTTCTGCACACCCTTTTTTTTGTGTTTTCATTGTTCTTTTGTTTTATTTATCTTTTTGGGATTGGGGGAAAAGCGAGGCGTATTCATGGGATTTTAGATTAGCAATTCATAGTTGAAATTCAGTGTATTTTCTATTTTCAAGGACACGAACACGATTGGTATGATTTGGGTAAAAATATCTATTGTACAGGATGATAACAAACGGCTTTATTCGCCGGGAAAGAGACAGCCAGGAGGATTATGAGAACTGACTGAGTCGTGAGCATACATCTGGGGCTCTGAATTTTCCAACACAAGGAATGAAGATGGTGACGTCGAGGTCAGTCGTTGGAAATAGAAGGGTCATTTGAGACTAGGGAACCACCACCAATCTGCTTATGACACCCGGCAAAGCAAAAGACCACCACGCATCTTCTCAATAGCCTCCCGACTCTCTAACACGCCAATATCCGTCGACAAGAACAACCCCTCGCCAAGTTCCAACCCCCTCACATTGTTAGCATCACGACCACGGGCTAGTCTTTGAAGATCTTTAGCAGACGCGGTGACCCAGCGTTTGGAAGTGGTGATGTTTTCGATGTTGCGCATAACTGGCCGACCCTCAAGGTACTTAAGACCGACCCAGAGACGACGGGTTGCCACGTTAAGGTAGGTGGTGGGTTCCGGGACCTCGGTGCTTATGGTGGTTTCATCGGGGGGCTTTGGGCCGCCGCGGGTGATGGTGGAGATGTAGCCGAGGCGGTGCATGGCGAGGAGGAGGCGGAGATTGTATTTGGTGTTGGGGACGGAGGTTAGAGTGAGGTTGGCGCGGGCGGCATTTTGGAGGTGCGAGCACATGCGTGGGATGCTTGGGATGCCCATTTTGGAGGAGGTTGAGAAGGGATCTCGCTGTGCTTGGGGGGTTCGATGGGAGAGGTGATGGCGTTGGAGAGACCAGTGGAGGCCCAAGGATGGTAAAGAGTGACAGGGTCGAAAATCCGGCAACGGGGATGGCCTATGACGTAGATGACAATCGGGCTCCTGGCCTACACTTGACAGGTCCTTGTGATAACTTTTCGACAAAATCACAATATGACCCACTTTACAGTCTACCAAATTACCAAAAGCATCAGATGTCGTTGGGGGTTCAAGGTACAGGTGGGGTAGCTATCGATTAGCCCCGCTGAGTCAGCCTCCACCGTAAAGGATGATAATTGTGACAGGGACAGGGATGCTAGCTGCTTTGTATGGCGGGAATGACATGTGATTGGTGGATAGTTAAGCGCCGGGTGTGACCACTTACAGCGTTCGAGGACGACTTTGATGTGCATGAACCCGGGGTTGACGACGGTGCGGCGGTTATGGGAGATGGGAGAGTTACAGTTGGATTATGAGTGAAGGGGTTTTTGAAGAAAGTGTGACGAGGACAGGGTTTGATGGCGAAGGGAGATGGCTGGAATTGTCGTGGACGGGTTCGTGGTGGTGTTATCTTGAAGTAGTTTCCGACTTGATCTTGTAAGAATTGGATACGGGAGGTTCTTTCTCTTTTTTTATTTACTTCTGTGAATCTTGTCTTGACTTGTCGTTTTGTGTAATCTTATACATACCACTGGTTGTTTCTCACTCATCTGTTTCTTTACATCTCCACTTCGGATACTCAGTTCACCAACATGGCCGCCCAGGCTGGAGAAGAAAACGTAGCTACTCTGTAAGTAACATGGCGATTCCCTCAGGATATATACATACCACCAGCAATCTATTCTTGGCTTTTTCCATAGTCTATTCTTGGACTGTGTTGGTGATGACTGTATTTTCAGCCCCAAATCGGACAAGACTGGTAACAAACGGTTGCGGCCGCTTCAAGAGGCCACCAAGGAAGGGGACAAATGCGACATGCAGAAGCTTAGGATCATGCCATGCACCGGCCACGGGTTCTGATGACTGACAATTACAATAGTTTTGGGGATGTACACTACTTTTACGGTGATCCGAGTGTAAAACCTAGACATCACAGGTTCGATAAAGGGTCGTATATCTACCTGTTTGAGAATGCGGCGGCTCATCGTGCGAGACTTGAGGTGGCGAATAATGCTGGTACTGAGGACCAAGATGCTTTTGATGGCCGTAAGCAATTAGTACCAAAAGAACTTTGGCCACATTGTTTGATACTGACGGACGTGTCTTATGTATAGATCTTGACATGACAAATGTGTCATATTCTTATCGCCATAGTTGTATGATTACGTTAGTGGTTGGTGATACACCCGGGAATGAGGAATGGCATCTACCGACCTTTGACCCTCGGAATGAAAATAAGTATCACTATAAGCTTCATTCCCTGGACATCTACTTTTGGACCCAGAATGATGCATTGCTGTTCCTCAATAGCTTACGTCGGATCTTACCCCCCTCCCAAATTGACGTGCAAGATGAACCCGGGACATCCTCCGTCGCCATGAGTCCCATTGTCCAACAATTAGAAAGCACCGTTCTCTCCGACCCCGTGTACACCACCCCCGCCTCTCTCCCCGGGCCTCCCCCCGGCGGCCCACCCGGCAGTCAAGCCGTCTCACCCATCGGCGGATCCCCCGTGACCGGCCCAGGCCCAGTTTTCGTACCCATGGCATATAACCCTGCCGCTCCGGCCGCACCTGAAGTGCACCAGGCACGGGAAAAGACGCCTCCGCCGGAGGAGGAAGAGCAGGTTGCTGTGAACCCGTTGGCTGCGGCTATGGCGGTGGATTATCAGCAGAGTCCGTTTACGCCGGGCTTTAGACTTCCGGCTAACCACCCGGCTGCTAATGGGATGGCGAGCCCGGCTTTTCCGCCTGTTGGTATGAGTTTTGTGCCGCCTACAAATGCTACTATCGCGAGAATACCGCCGGCTCCGGCTTCGCCTTATATCTCTATTCCGCCCCCTCCGACTTCAGCGGTACCCCCACCTCCACCTGCGACCACGGCCCATTTACAGCCTCAAGCGGCGGTTGCCCCGGTCACGATGGCTCCGGCTGTTTACAACCCTGCAGCCCTACCACAGGACCTCTTCAGTGTTGAAGAACATAAGAAGAACCCGTTATACGCGCCCCAAGTACAGAACCCCGCGCCATTGGCATCACCACCTGCCTCGGCTGGGTTCAACCCGCAAATGTATCACCAGAATATAGGTGGTGGTGGTGTCTATCCTGGAGTTCCACAGATTCAACAACCACCGACTCCGATGCAACATCAGCAAAAGACGTCGATTTCACGGACGAATTTGGAGGAGAAGACGGCACGATTTGAGAAGGGTGTTTCGGGAATGTTGCGGAAGTTTGAGAAGAAGTTTGGGTAGATGGTGGTCACCGGCGATGTTGTGTTGCACAAACTGCAGATGCAGTTTGGTCTGTGATGTGTAATAATTGGCCATCATATGATGGCGTGAGAGGGTTCTAGCAGGAACACGTGATAGTTGTAGTAATAATTTTCATGACTTGACATATACTTTGTTGCCATCGTTCTGTTAAAGCGGGGGGCGGCTGCATAAGGAGGCGACATAGATCCGTGTCCTGATTTCTCGTATTATCGGGATACTAGTGATTTTGCTACTGTAGATGGATTTTCTTCGACAAGGTGGCTTAGATGGGATTCAACCGCTGTGTCGTGGCGAGGTCACTGCTAAATCGGGTCCAGGAAGAAAAGTGCCCGATGTGAGGCGCAGTTTACAGTCTAAGTCTTGATGGAAAGTGTATTTTCATGGAACGGGTAATATGCAGAATTTGCGGAGAATTTGAGTGCTGGAATCTTGGTGAGCGAGCGGGGATATGCTTGATTATTGTCGGCTGGCTTTTGGAAACTTTATTTTAACCCTGGTAGTTATGACGATGATTGAAACTGTGAATTGACGTTGAAGATACATTTGGTAGTTAACGGTGCTGCCGGAAGCGTCTGTTGGTATGTATATACGTCGCTGACGATACATTGTCAACTTGAATGCGTATGGTAAGCCCATCCTGCATGGCACGGGCGAAAATCAACAGATGCTGACAGTAGAAGACGTAAGCATTTTCCCCACAAAGTACTAAGAATGGAAGACTTCAAGAGACCTTCTGAATCCAGCGTACATACATACATAGTCTACGTTCGTATAAATCGGTCTGTGTGCAATCCATGTTGGGCGAAAGACAATCCAATCAGTGTTCTTAGAATAGTTCAGTGATGATGCCGTACGACCAATGCTTACGGTTGTGGTTGTCTCATTCCGGGCGATGGAGTGTCTGTGCGGGAATAGTTGACTTGTATGGGTATTGAGACTAGTCTAAACAACTGTATTTACAAGACTATCAGTTCTAATTGTCCCCGAATAAGTACATACAACAACATCAGCTTACTGTGCATGTATACATACATACTCCGAATAAACCCTCCGAAAGACACGGATTCTACTATGTGGCATGATGTTGGTGGGGGTTAAACCATATACAACAGCAGTCTAACTTCCTACAGGGCAACTCAAAGACCCCATACAGGCCTTCGCAAAGTGTTTACCTTGCACATAGTGGGTAAAACCCAGACAACCAGGCCCATAGTTCTCCCGCATGATGATGATATGCATGCACTCAGCGCCCGCCAAGCAGGCCACCCGTTTCTACCTTTCTTTAGTAGTCAAACCCAAGCCCATAGCACAATTACTGCGCCCGAAAAAAAAATCCACCATCTGCAGTCCCCCGAACCAGCCTCCTCTGAGTCCTTGAACAAGCATCTTTGGAGACAAGGTAGCCATTCCTAATCTATTTATGACGCATTATCTCAACTCCGCGAATTGTCCCCAGTGAAGAGAAAAGAACTAACAATCAGGCTGTGCAACACGTCCGGATGAACGGTGGGAAAGCAAACCAAGCTTATAATCAACCATCTTGGTGTCTGATCGATTACCTTGGTTTTTTCGTCCTTCGTTTTTGATGTCCTTGATTCCCAAGGCCCTCAAGTGCAATCACCAGATTTCTTCCCAACATCGTCATTACCTCAAACTAATTCAATTCACCCATTGTCCTCGCCAAGAAAAGAACACAACCCCGTGGAATATCCGTTTGTGTGCCATATCACCTCTTGTACTACCGCCCAAAATCAGCAGCCATCATCATACGCCTGCCGTTTTCTACTCAGTCCCACGCGAAAAAGAGCCGTACGATAGCCACAAGTGAGCCACCAGTACCGCAGCATCAACAGACCACTGCATCTACCGCATTCAGGAGTCGCACCTACCTCGCCTCGGCTTCGACCCATTCTTTGCCTTTGGAAACTACTGCATACGCCTTCTACGCCCCACGGTTTCGCCACGACGACCTGCTTGAATTCCGGCCGAATACAACTTTTTTTCTTTAACATCGTCGGGGTTTTTTTCTTCTAGTCTGTCGGCCCTTTGATTGTTTTGCAACATTTTCTTGAAGTCGCTGGGGTTGGGGCTCGAATATACACACACACGCATTATCGTCTTTGGTTTGCGCCCGAAATTCATTCGTTTAATGGGCCGAAATAGTATACTCATAACTCGACAACCCGATATCCACTTAAATTCCTTGCATCTACTACAATAGCCCTGTACCGATCATAGGGATTGAATATTCAGCTTCCATTTCTGCCGATCTTTGTCCAGTTGTCGACCACACCACTTTAGCTGGTACGCCTGGCTACCTATACTTCCCAAGTGGCCTTTGCGCCTAGACTTTTTCGTCGTATCGCGAGTTTAGCCAATTGATATCACTGTACTGCTGTTGCTGTCGTTCAGTGACGTATTGTGAATATCTGCGTGGATCCGAACTGCGTTTGTCTCGAGACAAGGACGTTGTCGGGTTATAAATCGGTTATCCAAGATAGATATAATCCCACATTTGCATCTATGTATCTCGAGTTCGGAGGCCGGGTCCCCGGTGCGGAGAGAATATGGGGAGAACATAGGCAGCTTTCAAGAGACGTTATCCCGGCGGAGTCTCATGACAATTCAACTAGCGCTGCGCCAGGTAACTCGAGCTCTGGGTCTAATAACACACCTATGATTATCGGGTTTGCTGTGGTAGCAGTTGTTTTGTTCACGGTATCTGGGTTCTGTTTTTTGAGAAATCGCCGGGCCACAAGACTCAGGAAACAAAAGTATGGCTTTAATAAAACCGTCTTCATCTCTACAGTACTAACAAATAGTATAGATATCAACAAGCGCCATTGCATGATCCTTCAGATGGATATCGTTCGGGCGTGACAGCACCTACTATTACAACTGGCGGTGCTACAGCAGCTACAAATCTTCCGACTGTCGCAGTTGACAGGACATTATCTATCCGCTCCATAATGACATTACCAGCATATCGGCCAAAGGCATCTGGTGATGAGCAGGTTCTTGGCCGTGAGGGCGAACGAGATGGTGTCGATACAGTAGTTGAGCTACCCACCGAACAGGACATGGAAGAGCTACGCGAAAATGAAATGGAATCTCTATATCAAATCCGGTTAGCGCGTACACGGGAAGCCCGTGATCGTGAAGAGAGACGACGTCAGAGAAGAGAAGCGCGGCAAAATAATGATGTTGCCGCGTTAAGAGAAATTCAGGAACAACGTCGACTAGCTCAGGAACGAAACGAAGTTGGTACATGGCGTGATGAACATAATCGCCTAAAGGACCAAAGAAATAGGACTGTTCCGAGTGTGGCGTATGCCGATGTTGGTATTGCTAGACATGATGGAACTAGAGTGAGAGGCACAAGCATGGAGAGTGAAAGGGTTGGTCTCTTGTCAGATGCTGCTAGTATTTCGGTTTCCATGCGATCGCCTGCTCATGGTCGGAATCGTAGCGGGTCAGTTCTAAGTGAGAACAGTGAGAATGGATCTGGTGAGGCGTCTTCTTCTCACCGTCGCTCGGGCTCATTTGCATCGCAGCTGCCGTCTGCTGGTCTTGTGGGTGCTAGTATTGGCACTGCCCGTAACAGCATCAGCACTCATAGACCGTCAACGGAGGATATCATGGAAGAGGGACCACTGTCTCCACCCGAATATGACGAAATCTCGCTGGGCACAATAACTCCACGGCCATCAACTGATACCCGTGCGCCTCTGGTTCCTGACGATCCGCCGCCAACATATGCTGGTGATGTCAGATCGGGATCTTTGGATGAGTGGCCTAGTGCACCTGGCCATCAGGAATCAGTGCCTACGGTCAACGTACCCGAAAACAGCCAAGCCATGACGGAAAATCCATCTCGTGTTTCTGCCACGCCCCTGCGTCTACCGAGTTTACGGCTTGCAGAGTTACCCCGGATTGTCGTCCAGCCGTCACCAACGGACCTCCAGGCGGCGAGAATCCTTGAAGATGGTGATGAGGCGGGGAATACACGGACGGGGCCGACACAGCTATGAGATGAGAAAAGCATTCTGCGGTTTACATATTGTACTTTTATAGGATGGCGTTATAAGGAGGTTTTTCATTTGCATTGTTTTATGACTTGGTGGTAAGGCGGATGTTTCCGTGTCAATGGCGGGTAATATATCCGGTCACAGATGTTGGATATATGGCTATATTGATCTTTCATAAGGTGTGGCGTGGTCAGAGGTCATCCATAAGATCAGCCACGTAAGTAATAAGGGTTGGGGTTATGAAGATACTTATCCATATCGACATTGATATGCCACTAGTTTGAACGCCGGTGACGGTCGTACAGATGTACCGACGGGTACTAACTAATGACGGAACTATATATAAGCGTATACCACGTTAATTAAGGCGTTTGCAAAACTAAATGTGCACTCTATATAAATACTTGCCGAGTCGTCTACCGTCTCTGCGGATGTCCGCTTGAAAGCCGTGAACAAGTGCCGTTGACCTATGTAGTACAATTCCCCTGCACCCCTATGAAATACCCGAGAGGCCACAGTAGGTAGTGTTGATTTGATTGATAGCCGGTTCATGTAACACAGCGGTAAATCTGCATCTTTGTCTCAACGACCGGAGCTGGATGGACGGCTGGTCCACTTTGCATGCTCCATTGAGGCTTTTGGTGGCCATGTAGAGGGCGGCTCTATTCTCGCGACTCATGGGCTGTTTAAGTCGGATAGATTTCAAATCGGAACGGTTGTTCTGGACTTGGAATCGTATATTCATTCACAAGCCAAGAGGGCGCGGCCCAGCTGCATCAGGAAGGGAGGTCGAAGAGTCGGCAATTATTCTCGGCAATTGGGAATTTTGCCCGATTTTGTGTGGGTTAAGGGTATGACGTGGTTATGAATGGATGTTATAAATACATAAATGTAACTGTGACCGCGGGAGGCACAAGTTACGGATGTTTGGTTGCAATTCCGGATTAAGGATGAGCTGGCCGGTGTGGTTTTGATGGTGACTGTGTTATCCACGCGGAACTTCGAGGCCTTCTTGGGTGGTATTGGGGGTGGAATTGAGAATCCCGATGCTGGGTGGTTGTTGATTGTCTTGGACAACCGTTTGGATATATGAGTACAGGTTTAGCCATGTCTTTCATCACGTCGGTTCACGCAGGACATAAAGACATACATGCATACAGAAATACACACGCTGTGGTCCCAATCAACCAGTCTAAGAAGATCACCATGTGTCTTTAAACACCAGCCCAGCTACAAAGAAACCCTGCCCCCATTCATGCTCGTATGGGATTACCTCTTTCGTTCAAAAACAACACGGCGAAACACCCCAATTAGTAATTTCCATCCACCCGTCCATCCATCCACTACGCTGACCGGAATCCCAATCAATGTGCCTGCGTTTCTCACACATGTAAGCAAGAACCCGTCACAAGGCCACTCGCTTGCCCTCATTGGAAACGTGACCCCCAAGGTGAATGCAACCTTGACACGGAAATCATCTACACGTCTATATCTTCCCACATATACATGCGTACGTATGTACATACTTACGCACAACGTCAAGCTTACACCCGTCACAATTCTATCATGTTGATCTTCCTCTGAGCAGTTTTCTTCCGTCACGTTGGTTTCATGAATCAACCCCTATTAACCCTAGTGCATCGGCAATTCATCAAGTGGTAGTTGCCGTGATTTTCATCCATTTGCCGTGCTTTTGGTAGCTTATACGGATAAGGTATTTGTACTTCCGGGGAACCGATAGCATCAAAGTCAAATTTTGTGAAAAAAAAAAACTAGTAACTGCCGATGTATAATAAAGAAGCTAGTTAGTTTGCTCTTTCAGTATATCAAAGAGACATGTCATGCGTGACAGTTCATTGTCTATTGTACATTTTTAGTTAAATAGGTTGAATGACAGTAAAAAAGTCAAGAGCGGTAACAGTCCGCAGACACGGACCTAATTGATAGGTCCCCTTCCCTGGCTTTCTAGCTTGTTGGCCACATGTTTCGGCAACCTAACGACGATATACCATACCCCAGTGGATGGGGAGCCCATGTACCGAGTCAACTCCCGACGGTCTGTCCGCCTATGCCGATGGGTGACAAGATGTTTTGAGGCCCCTTGCATTTACAGGAAACTAATCGGTAGAGGATCTCGGGCCGGTTAACGAGTAGAATGGAAGGAAGATATAAACACTGCGATGTTTCGCATGTCGACGTTGTTGGAGGTTGTTTGTATTCTATCTTTACTTTTTCTATACTATCATTGGTGTTTTATACATCTTTCATAATTACATTCATACATTCATATATCGTCATAAGTGTTGTTCTTCACAGTCGTACACAAACATCTTGCCATCAGGAACTTTCTTCATCGTCACATTTCTACCCCCACGTCGTTACTTGTGACGCCCGATTCCCATCCAAATAAGCATATACCTACCCAAAGTGCTTACATCCATCACCTCCAGGCCTTCTACCCTTCGTTTCACCAGACTCTCCAGCTACAAATACAGCCAGATCTCCCCTTCTCTTCAGCGGGAAACAGAAGCTACAATGCCCACATCATTACATTCAGAAAGAGCCATGGGAAGTGACGCTGATTCAACAGTCCCCACCCTTACCGAGAAGTCTGACCCCGGTCTTCTTCCCGAAGAGAAGTCCCACCATCATCATCATCCACTTCCAGACTCCGTTATTGCTGCCGAGGTCGTGCCAGGGTCAAGGCAGATACCCGATGCAGAGACTGATAACTCGGATTCAGATCTTGAACGGAATGAACTACCACGAGAGCCCCAAGATGTTATCCCAGATGGTGGCTTTGAAGCTTGGTTCCAACTTTTTGCTTCATTTGTTGTGTTGATGGATACATGGGGTGTCGTCAACTGTTATGGTGTTTATCAAACCTTTTACGAGGAGGGTACTCTATTTGAGCGGTCCTCTTCAGAGTTAGCCTGGGTTGGATCCATCCAGTCGGCTCTCCTGCTTGTTGTTGGTAGTGTCGTTGGCCCGTTATATGATGCCGGACACTTCCGTATCATGATGCGCATTGGCGTGTTCCTTATTGTTTTCGGCATGTTCATGGTTTCCTTTTGCAAGACCTACTGGCAGGTTATGTTGGCGCAGGGCATTTGTGTTGGTCTTGGTTGTGGTCTTACCTTTTTACCTTCTACTGCCATTCTCAGTCAGTACTTTAAGAAGCATCTTGGTCTGGCTGTTGGTATTAGTGCGGCTGGATCACCCATTGCTGGTATCGTCTTACCCATCATGTTCGGCCACCTTCGACCCAAAATCGGTTTTCCCTGGGCCACTCGCGCCATCGCCTTTATCCTTCTCGGTCTCTCATGCATTCCCTTCTTCTTCATGAAGACCCGCATTACGCCCGTGAAGCGCCGTCGCGACATGGCTCTTCTCCGGAGTATCCTCCAAGACGTCCCTTTTATGTTCGCGACGTTCGGCATGGCATCCATCTTTATGACCATGTACATCCCCTACTTTTACGTCCAAGGCTATGCCATTGAAAAGGGAATCACCACCAGCGACTTCTCGCCATACCTGATTACCATCATTAGTGCTGGTAGTATTCCAGGTCGTATCATCCCCAGTTACATTGGCGATAGAATCGGTGCCCTCAACGTCATCATTTTCATGGCTCTCGCTGCCATGATACTCGCCTACTCATGGTTGTCCATCACCTCATTAGCCAGCATGGTGCTCTTTTGCATTTTCTATGGTTGTGCCAATGGTGGTCTGACAAGCGGTACAACCTCCATCATTGTGGCACTCTCTCCCGACATGAGTCTGGTCGGCACTCGTATGGGTTTCTTGTACAGCATTTCCGGTTTATGTACACTTATCGGGCCTCCCGTTGCTGGTGCTCTTATTGGCGAGAGTGGCGTTTTGGACTGGACGGCTGGTATCTGCTGGGCTGGTGCTGGTCTTAGTTTTGGTGTCATTTTGTTGTTATGTTCGAGATACACTCACTGGAAAATACACCAACAAACACGGATTTAAGAGTGTTTTGTTTATGTGGTGGAAAGTTGTACAAAAGAGAATTAGCATTTAAAAATAATATAAGTATACATATGTGTACAGATTCGTTTGACCAGTTGACTTTTGCATCTTTCCTAAATGTCGTCGTTAGGGTTATATATTGGAACTAGGGTATATATGAACAAAACTACTCCTGGGCGATGCTAGCGGTTACTTTCAAGCTTTCGAGAACGATGACGATCATTTGTCAATGCTTACCCAAGATCAGTGTGTACATATGTGCATACATACAACAATCGTTAACGCGCGGCACTACAGGTCAACTCTGTATGTGCATGTGCATCTTGCATTTGTAATGATTCAAGTTTTTGAACGGCGATTCGCGCAGCTACCATGTGCTTACAGACACATGTGCATATCAATCCGGTAGATAAAGTCGGGACTTTCTACGTCATAACCAGATATAGCCACCTGTTGGTTTTGGGTTTGACGTCGCCAGGTTCTTGTATGCACAATATGTCTGTACTAAATTATTAATCCCGCGCCGCGCGCTTTGCCAGCCACATCACTCGGACAGCGCATGTATGTACACGTCATTAAGGCGTCGCAGTGAAGACCATGTGTGCGTAATCTGAATCAAATATTACAACTTACTTACATACATACTACCGCGGATGAATTATCAAGTCGGCGGTGACCTCAATCAACGTCCATCTATGTCATGGAATCGGCCAGGTGTCAATGAAGTACTCTAAGAATTTCCGAATGCGGAAGCGCATGGGATATGGAAGGAGGAAGAATCAGAGACAGGGCGTAAGGTCGCGCGCGCCTCGTAACCAACGGTAGTTAAATCGATGTCGTCTGATGCCGCATCTAAACGGTAGCGCAAGAGTACATATGTAAATTCTCTAGGATTCTACAAATCATCCATGTGTATCAATACATTAGCTATTTAGAGCTCTTAAAACAGGACATTGAAAATTTCACTAGCAAGCTTTGTTAAGACAACTTCCGTGATCCATGATGCGCAGCGGGGTAATTCTTCTTCCTCAAGAGTTTGATCCTGATTCTAGCCAGCCCCTCCATAGCTGTTGCCAGCCTTGTCTATAAACATCCACAGTCGACGGAATGCTAGCTGCATCACCCCTTGTAAGCTGACTGCTTTCAAACAATGTGTAGGTCAGCACTTATTCAGCGGTTCCTGAGTAAGTTACCCCACATCGTGAAGGTGCGCATTGACAACACGGAGTATGTCCGTATATACAACGTGTATTGACGTGTCTTGAGACGTGAGCGAATGGTAGTTTGGTTCTAGTAAGTTCTGTAGATGTGTACGGACTACTCGTGTTCCCGTTAGAACGACAACCACCCAACTAAAGCTCCTCGGACCTGCGGCCTTGAGATATGAATTTACCCCCCGTTGGAGGAATGACATTGTTCCCTATGTATGCATGTAAATCCACGCCCTCATCGTTCGTTAAAAAGGTCTCAAAACACGACTTAACCGTAGATTCCCAGACATTCATCGCCCTATCCAAAGAACCCGCGCGGGGCTCAATCCACCGGCCATTGGCACCTTTGATCTGGACCCCGCCCCGAGCTTGTTGGCCCGCCAGAGAAAACTTGCCTTACTGATGGCTGACATAAACGACCGCGCGGGTGACATGGGCCCTTCTAAACAGCTATGTACAGTACTAAAGCTCGCGGTTTAGTGCACTTCAGTCTCCACCCTGGTTGAAGCGTGCAGGTGCCCAAAACTAATAAGCAATGAATCAGCAATTACATACTATAGCTATAGCTTCGTCCCAATCCGGACAGGTGGGACTATGTAATGTTGTATGTTCTAGGGCATCAGGAAGACAGCGAAACAGTTGCCACATTGCGTCTAGTTCACAACTATCGCTAGGGAGACAATGTGAGGGGTTACATACACTCGCGTCTATAAATTGATGGAACTCCCCCTCCCATTGATTCGACTATCTTTCTTCATTCCATCATCACATTCAACCCTTCTTCTTTTTATCATCTCCACAAAAGTTCTTCAAAATGGCTAAGATCGCTGTCGTTTATGTAAGCATTCCTTCCTAACTAACACCCGTTTCTTATAAAGTCAACCAACTAACATGTTCATCATCTATAGTACTCCATGTACGGCCACATCGGCAAGCTTGCCGCTGCCGAGAAGAAGGGTGCCGAGAAGGCCGGTGTCACCGTCGACGTCTACCAGATCCCCGAGACTCTCTCCGAGGAGGTTCTCGGTAAGATGTACGCCGGTCCCAAGGATGCCTCTGTCCCCGTCCTTGAGAACCCTGCTACCCTCGAGGCCTACGACGGTATCCTTTTCGGTATCCCCACCCGCTTCGGTAACTTCCCCGCCCAGTGGAAGACCTTCATCGACAAGACCGGTGGCCAGTGGGCTAAGGGTGGTTTCGCCGGCAAGCTCGGTGGTATCTTCGTTTCCACTGCCGGCCAGGGTGGTGGTCAGGAGACTACCGCTATCAACGCTCTGTCTACCCTCACCCACCACGGTATCATCTACGTGCCCCTTGGTTACTCGACTGCCTTTGGCCAGTTGACTTCTCTTGAGGAGGTCCACGGTGGTTCTCCCTGGGGTGCCGGTACCTTCGCCAGCTCCGACGGTTCCCGCCAGCCTTCTGCTCTGGAGCTCGAGATTGCCGAGATCCAGGGTGAGTCGTTCGCCAAGACCGTTGCCAAGCACGTCGGTTGACTGCATGGTGGTGAGTCCAAGGAGGCCGCTACTTCTACTGCTGCTGCTGCTGCTGCTTCCGCCCCTGCTTCTGCCCCCAAGCCTACTGCTTCTGAGGCCGCTAAGGAGACTATTCCTCAGCGGGCCCCCGAGCTCGATGGCGAGGGTAACGCCGGCCCATGTGGTCTGCCGAAGAAGTGTGAGATTATGTAAGCGTTGATTTAGTTGCGGGGAAGTTTGCGAAACCATTATGATTACCGAATGATACCATTTTTGATTTTACTATAACAACGAATAATAAATTGGCTAAATGGCCTAAGTTTCAATAATTGAGACCTGTGATTAGTACTTGATGTGTGCATAAGGATTTGATGGCTTGGTTGTGGCGCTTCGATGTCTACAACTGGCAGTTCATTGTTGACCTGACTGTGATGAAATGAAGAATCCCTTTTAAGTCTCTGGATGACGTAGGTTGGATAGTTATGTATGTACACTAACACTTCACAGGCAAGAATCTAACATGGCGCTAGAAACTAATGACGGTGTTGTTACTTTTGACTGACCATTAGAAACCGTTACCGACAGATGTACACATGTGTATGTGTATAAATCTCATGTTAAACAAGAGCGAAAGATCAAACAATACAGAGATTCGATGTTGTGACCCTCGTCTACGTCATCAGTCGTTATGGTTGTTGTTCTATTTAACGTTTACCTGAACAGTGCTAACTATCAATACGACGACCCCACCCGGCGCGTCTGATCAAAAAGGTGTCGTCCTTTGGGCTAGTCTCGAGAGGTGAGGGGATGCGAGTGCGTTCTGCCAAGGAACCCTCCTACGACCAACTTAGGGCCCGGTGACGAACACCAGGAACGGCTTGACGATGCATGTACTATAAAACCTTCCCGCAAAACTTTGACATATATCTTCGTGGGTGTCGAAATAAATCAACCTTTTACAGAGAGTGTCGGCTTGCAGCATGAATACCGTCAAGGGGCGGCGTATAACTACGTCATCAGCCTACCCCTTCAGATCTCATAAATGCTCACTCTTTCTTCAGTCTATTCTTCCATCGTGAGATTGTACGACATTGACATTTATTCTTACTTTTATAGTCCCTGTGTCCACTTCATAACACAGGGTGACATCAGCATGTAGCGGACCGGTAATCACAAACACGTTACAATACGTGCCTGAAAACAACATGCACATCCTAGTCTTGACGCCTGTCGTAGGAGCTATAACACGATTTGACGTCGTCAATTCATATCCAGCTGCCCCGCACTCCCCGCCTTGTTTGTCTTGAGAAGATTGGGTAGGTCTTTATACAGGATCCGGAGAGGCCCCGGCTGGTGATGAACAAGGGTTGGATCCCTAACCCATAGACTTCAAGGGACGGAATCTTGAATGTTGTTCCTACTCCCGCAACTGGTAACAAAGGAATTATGACTCGTAGATACTATAGCTGGGATGTTTACACTGCTTCATGATACATCCGGTTTTTTTTAGATTGCGTGCTCAATATATGTAACACTTCAAACATGGCAACAATGCATCATCGATGTTGACGAATGGATACAATCCTTCAAATCGTCGTAGGACTCACTACTGCAGTCATTCGGGAGCTTGTTGCAAGCATGGCTTATAATGACATAATTTTCCCTTTTGGGACACGAAAGTAACATTAGCCAATCACAGATCGCACACAGCACGTCATTACTAGCCATTCCCGTTACGGCAAGCTTGGCAGAAAACTTGTGTATAATGTCAAGTTAGAACCTTTGAGAGGCTTCTGGGCTGGGCCCGAGTATCACTACATGTGCGACAGTGTCTTGGGAAACTTCATGTCAGTAATCATGAACTATTGTCGGCGAACAATGTCATAACGACTGGGCCGTGCAACGGCGACTTTAAACATCACAGACTCGCCGATTCCCCACACGTGTTATAGGCCATGGCGTTGTCGCCGCCAACCCATCATGAAATATGTACATTTGAAACCTCATAACTGAGTCCACAACACGATCTTGAGAAGTCTGCATCGGCAAGCTTATCACTACACCCGCCGCCGTATGTACATATATACATACACACGGAATGTTTGCTCACAAAGAGGAAGTATGACAACACCGCCGTGGCAGATGTCGCCATAGATATGTCAAGATATGATCTACAATTCAACGTGGACCGGACAGGCAACGCAAGCGTTTAACACAGCACATGTGCTTGCTCTCCACTTCCTTCAAGACGGTTTCCAAGCAAGAACCAAGTCATGGCCTGATGCAACCCGTCTGGCCAACACCAAAACGGGTGGAAAGCCCGACGCTCAATTCCCATTAAAGCTTCTCATAAACCCTCAAGTCGAGCACGCAATTGTTTGAGCTAGCCCCAACGAAGTCTTTTTACATGTCGCTTGGGATCCATATTTTTTCTCCAGTAACACCCTACACCCAAGGCACACAAGTACTTTTTCTATGGATGACACGTACTGAAGGTACCTCGCAGGGGTTGCCGCTCTTGGTAACAACCCCAGGCCCCCAGGCCTCCAGGCCAAAGCAAGCAGCTTACAGAAAAGTCCAAGGGCCATTCTTTCTCGATGTGGCCATGGTCCGTTGGTAGGTTAAGAAGGTTGGCGGGGCAGATGGTGCCTGCTAGGGAGGTGATTTCCCCGCCGAACCCCTCCCCGATGGCGACAAGAAGTAGCTGCTAGGAACAAGACGGCGATTGTTATGTTATGCTGGCCAGCAATGGGGGGGGGGGCCTTGTCCTCAATTTCTAAGCACTTCTGAGCCATTCTGGAGCCCCGCGCCAGAGCTTATATAAAGCAGAACTTGCTCCCCACTCAATTTCGTATTCTCCTCTTCTCTTTCTTCATCATCACTTTTTTTACCTTTTCTTTCATAACGAACACATCAAAAATCATTCACCATGTCGTATGTTTTACCTTTTTGCCAACCTACTAATGTTCCAGCGATCCATCGTGCTCCGTGGTCGGCGGTTTCGATGTTTTACTGCTTCATACTGTTGACTACTGAGCGTGTTTTGGAACTCGCCACGACAAGATCTAAATAATGTAATACTAACATTTGCTCCTTTCTAGTCTCCGTCTTGGTCACATCGCCCCTAACTTCAAGGCCGAAACCACCGCCGGCCCCATTGACTTCCACGAGTTCATTGGTGACAAGTGGGTCATTCTGTTCTCCCACCCCGAGGACTACACTCCCGTCTGCACCACCGAGCTCGGTGCTTTCGCCAAGCTTGAGCCTGAGTTCACCAAGCGTGGCGTCAAGCTGATTGGTCTCTCGGCCAACACCCTTGGCTCCCACGAGGGCTGGATCAAGGACATTGATGAGGTCACTGGTTCTTCCGTCCAGTTCCCCATCATTGCCGACAAGGAGCGCAAGGTTGCCCTTGCCTACGACATGTAAGTTTGGAATGTTTCTCTTGGCTTGCACCGTTGATATTAATACGCCATTTCTAGGATCGACGAGCAGGACGCCACCAACGTCGACGAGAAGGGTGCTGCTTTCACCATCCGCTCCGTCTTCGTCATTGACCCCAAGAAGACCATCCGCACCATCCTCTCTTACCCCGCCTCCTGCGGTCGCAACAGTGCCGAGGTTCTCCGCATTATCGACGCTCTCCAGACCGGTGACAAGTTCCGCGTCACCACTCCCATCAACTGGACCCCCGGTGATGACGTCATTGTCCACCCCGGTATCAAGAACGAGGAGGCCAAGGTTCTCTTCCCCGAGTTCCGCATTGTCAAGCCCTACCTCCGCTTCACTCCTCTCCCCAAGGAGAAGCTCAACGCTTAAATTTCTTTTCCCTTGTCATGATACCATTCTACGTGGTTGGCATTTGAGTCAAGACATGATGCCCCAGTCATTAGTGTGTTGATTTGGTCAGCCGCGTTAGATCCTTTTGTCGTTTCTGTACTTGTAGCGAATAGTTGCACTATTAGATGTCTCTAACGACGAAGCGTCTATAGTGAATCCCACGGGTTGAACACACAACTCAGCGGAGCAACGGACATATCCAATATAATTAAAAGAATTTGTAAATGTCCAAAACTTTTGTTGCTTACTTTTTCCGTGGTGTACTTTTTTATGTCTGTTTGTCGTTCGACTTGAACACTGCATGTTAAGCGGCCCGTGACCTCGTGGTTTTGACAGATGCACTGCTGTTAAGGTCTGTTGGATCTATTCTTCCGATGAAACCCTGCCGTTGTTAGTCACAATATTAAGTTCCTTGCGCCGGAAGAAATACCAACTATCACATTGTATGTCGGGAATTTGATCGTAGTATTATTGGGTACCGTCGTGCGACAAGTTAGTAGATTTGCACGAATCGATAGACCGAATCCTTTCTTACAGTCTGACATATCATTTTTCTATTTTCCATTTATCCGAAAAACTTGGATAACCAGGCATTCAGATGCAAGCAGGTCTATCCGTGATAGAGACAGATTGTGGTAGGTGTCAACCCAATCTATGAGTGGCCATGGACGAACAAAGAGTCGACATCACAGTATCTGTGGTTACGTCGAGGTATAAGTATCCGAAATGACGGCCGAGAATAGTGTGCCAACATTGTGCAAACCGCAAATTCCGTTAGCGGGGTGGGTATGTACGCGTCGACAGAATAGCAATACAAACAACGCTTGGGGCTGTGTGGACAACACTGCCTTATTAAGGGAATATGCCAAGTAAGTATGTATGTAAGCTTCGGATGATATTTGCGTGGTATCATTATGCCCCTGGACACTATATGGATCGCCAATGTCCATGTAGGGGATCATGGAAGCCTCACGAGCCGTGTGTCTGGTTGCTATAAGGGGAGACCACAGGGTTCGTAATCAAGTTTAAAAGAATGGCTGCGCCCCAGGTGAAGATTTCTTGTCATGGTGTGGAATCTTTTTCTTTTTCTTGAGGTTTGGATTTTTTACTTTTAGAGTGTTGTTCATTCGTTTACATATGCAACAATAGATTCGTTCGTTTTTTATCTACATTATATACAACATACCATCGACGGTATCGCCAACTTTGTCATCATATCACGCCTCTAGTGTGACGTTTAACGACTATTCTACAGACATATACATTTCATCGAATATCGTCAGGTATTGCATCCTTTTTACCTTAATAGGTCCTGGGATCCTGCCGAATTTACGCGATTCTGCATACAATCCCGTATAACCCATCAACATCGTTGTTCTGTCACACGCCCGACTCCTAAATAGGGTCAGCCATCACCCGTCAGGGTTCTCATACGAAAAAAAAAAAAAGAAGTGCACGTGACTTCAACACTTCAGCCATAAAGCAATGTCATTGAGAGGCAGACACAGGTCCGATTCCGAAGCAGATATCACCAGTTTTCCAGAATCGCCTGGGTCTTCCGGAAGTGACTCTGGCAACCAAACCCCGTTTTCGGCAAAATCACTAGGTGGCGTCTATCGCGGCTGGAAACTCAAACTAAACTCAATTAGCCGCGATGACCCCGCAAAAGTCCAGCGCGCCCCGTTGCGGCGACCCAGCCTCCTGACCCTCGTTGACCCTCATAGCGCTCCAGTTCTAGCTACCAGGTTACCGCCTACACATGAACTTGTTACCGCTGCACCAACTGAAAATGCGCCCGCTGCAAGTCCCTTCTCCACTAGTAGCTTTTCTGGAAGCACCAATTACAGCACTAGTTACCGCACGACCCCAGGGCTGCCTAGTAGTGCTAGTCCTAATGCTAGCGCTGTAGCTTTGACGTCTACAAGCACCCCCACGACAACCACTACTTTTATGACCATTGGTTCAAACACTGCGTCAACATCTGGCACCCCCGTGTCGTCCTCAACCACCAACACTTCATTTAATTCGTCGCTTTGGCATCCAAGCTCTTCGTGCATTTCTTCACCACAGCCTATTCATAACACTGAATCCGACAGGCAGGTGCCACTTTCTCCCCAATCTTCAGCGGCCTTGTATCCCCTCATTTCGCCCATTACCCAGGCACGCGCCTTCATTGCCTCGCTTCCCAACACAGCAACACATTCCCGATCCTTGAGTGGAGCTCCCGATACCGAAAAACGTCCTCAATCCACATCCCCGCGTCCGATACCGACCGACCCACCACATTCCACAACCACCGCCATGGATTCTGGCCCCGCTTCTAGCGGCGTCTACGGAAGCCATCCGAATGATTCACATTATGACCAAAGTAACGGCCACCTAGACGCTGGCACTTCCCGGAGTTACGGTGCCAGCCAATCGCCGTCTTTTATGCAGCAACAACAACCACAACAACAGTCTCAACCGCGTACGCCAAACTCGGGTGTTGGTAATGGCGCCGGCGGCGTTGAAAGAGGATCGGGAGATAGTAGTGGTGGCCAGGGGTCACAAACGGCTTCGGCTCATCTGTCGGGGCTGATGTGTAATGTGCACAAGACCACAGGCCGAGAACCGCATCCATTAGTCGGTGTGACCACCACCATTGTGGGTGACAAGCTCTACGTTTTTGGCGGACGCCATGTCTCGAGGAACAGACAAGGGCCATTGACATCCTCTATGTACGAACTGGATCTTATTAGCCGCCACTGGACTAAGTTGGCCCCCACTGGTGATGTTCCTATGCCACGATACTTTCACTCCATGTGCGCGCTGGGCGATACGAAAATGGTCTGCTACGGTGGCATGGCCGCTCTCACTGGTAACGGCGAAGATCCACCGACTGTGGTATCCGACGTTTATATTTATGATATTCCCACTAAGCATTGGACGTTTATTCCCGTGCAGAATGCGCCACAGGGTAGATATGCCCACTGCGCAACAGTTCTCAGCTCTTCGGCCGTATTCACCTCTCACAAAGCCGCTCTTTCGGCTCTCCAACACAACATTTCTTCTAGCTCCAACCCAAACGAAGGCCGCATAGGAATCAACATCGACGGAAGTGGTGGCGCAGAGATGGTTATTCTTGGTGGCCAGGATGCTCAGAACCACTATATTGAAGAGATCAGTGTGTTCAACTTGCGCAGCTTGAAGTGGACAACGACCGAGCCATTGGGCAAGAGTTGCGGTGCCTATCGCAGTGTTGTTGCTGCGTTACCACCAGGTGTTGCTTCCAAGGTTGGTAGAGGTCATAACACCCAGCGGCCAGAAACTGGCACTAAGGAGTCTGCCTCTTCCATGCTGATTTACTCAAATTACAACTTTTTGGACGTCAAGCTAGAGTTACAAATCCGGGCGCCAGATGGATCGCTGAGCGAAAAGATCATGTCTGGGACTCACACGCCGCCTGGTCTCCGTTTCCCCAATGGTGGCATTATCGACACATACTTTGTGGTCAGTGGAACCTATCTGACGTCATCTAAGCAAGAGTACGCTCTATGGGCCCTGGATCTACAGACATTGACATGGACCCGTATTGACGCTGGTGGTACTGTGTTCAGTCACGGTAGTTGGAACAAGGGTATTCTCTGGAACCGCCGGAACACCTTTGTTATTCTGGGTAATCGCAAGCGCAGTCTAGTGGAAGATTACAATCACCGTCGCATCAACTTTAGTAATGTCTGTATGGTGGAGCTGGAGGCGTTTGGTTTCTACGATAACCCACGGAAGGTGTCTCCCATGTCAGGCTTCATCTCAGCAAGTAGCCCTTACACTGCCCCTGGTTTGAGTCTTACTCGTAAGGCTGGCTACACAGCTGGTGGTCGTCAAAACTCTAGAGCAGCGGATGAATTGGGCGAAAAGTTGCTGGGTCTACGTGAGGTTGCAGATATGGACATTCTTTGTATCGAGGGCGAGCGTATTCCCATCAACTCGCGTCTAGTTTCCAGGAGATGGGGCCCTTACTTTAATCAATTACTACGGGAGGGAACGACAACCCATGATAGCAGTGATGCTGCTACATTACGCTCGGGTATGTCGGGTATGACTATGAAGAGTCCAGCTATGGCCTCGAGCCGTAGCACTGCTTCGGAGAGTACTCTTGTGTCACATGCTGGTGGAGTAGCGGCTGGGGAGGATGGCACGGCACACTCTTCACCAACCCCGGTCTCGCTTAACCCCACGTCGCGGCCTCGTTGTCTCTATCTTCCACATACTTCGCTTACTGTCCAGGCTCTGGTTCACTTTTTATACACTTCATCACTGCCGCCACCGCCACTTACAATTTGCACTCCGCAAATTCTGTGCTCATTACTTCAAATTGCTCGTCCGTATAAGATTGATGGTCTTCTGGAAGCAGTGGTTGAGAGACTTCACCAGGTTCTTGATTCTCGCAATGCTGCTGCTGTGTTCAATGCTACGGCCATGGCTGCTGGTGGTGGTCGTGGTTTGGATGGCTCTTTGAACCCCAACTACACTGGCTCTGAAGAGGTGGATAGTATGAATGCCATTAACCAGATGATGGATAAGATGACTTTCGATACCAATGGAAGTGAAGCTACTCCATCTGAAGGTGCTGGCGCGTCCCGTGGAGACTTGCGTATTAACACTGCCGTCAACACTAGCGGTTCACAGTGGCCTAGTCAGGAAAACCTTAGTGCTACTACCAGTGTTTCTGGGTCAGATTGGAACTCGGATATGGGAGAGGGTGAACAGCTTGGCAGTGCATTTGCTGGTGAGCTTAATGAGGTATGGACGGGTGAGCTTAGCAGTGTCATTGGTCTGCAAAAGAGAGGTCTTAGAGGTCTTATGGAGGGTCGCAGAATGCGGGAACGGTCCGTTACCAACACAGGAAATCAAGGTAACCAGGGCGGTATGTACCAGCCATCACAGCAGCCACAAAGAGGTGTTGGTATGGGTGTTGTCGGTTCTGGCGGATATTAGGGGATTAGATTTTGAAAATTCGAGATGGCGGTATTCCTTGAAGTTGAGATATCATTTCTTCATGTTACGAGTAAATGCGGTGTGGCGGAATTTTTGTCTATTTTTTTGGTTTTTGTCATAGTGTAGGTCTAACGAGGGTTGGCTACTGTCTTTTAGTTTGCCAGTGCCTCACGGCATGGCTGGTTGATACATATTGGTACTTGTTAATACAGTCGACATAGTCATGTACTTAGTATGTCGTTATAGTGAAAATCGCAAAACGTCTGTGTTGCATGTTTGGGGATACAAGGCATGTTCAGACCTCATTCGTTGTTAAGGGACTGCTGTTGTACTTGGGGACACGTGTAGACAAAGTGATGTGTAACTCCAAATGCAGCTGCATCCAAGGATACCGATGTGACAGTGAATAGAGGGAGAGATTTCAAAAGAAAGAGAAGAGAAAGACAGCGTCAGAGCAGATCAGGGGTGGGTGGCCGAACGTCCAAGGTCAAGGACGAGGTTTGCGGGAAAATAGTTGCTATCACTTGTCAGTGACATTTAGTGACAAGAAGGTGTATTCTGTCTACTCGATTCAAAGTACATTCAGCCAAGGGGACACGTTGACAGTCCGTCTAAGTGGCCAATAACTCTCCATACGCTTAAATTGGCCACCGTATCACAGAACAATGACGTGCCGTGGAAACTGCATCCGTGTCTGTACATATGTATGTATGTACATACATACAATATTCTATCACTTTTTTGTTTTCCCTGCAGATCGTCACGGATGTCGGGCGCCGGGGCATAAAAGTGAGACCAGCCGTCGCCTCCACCTCATTCGTGTCCCTTATTTGCTCGTTTACACCGGGTGATGCAAAATGGAGAATGTCTTTCGGACAATAGCCAATGAGCTAAGCACGCTGACGTGGGTTGTTTTTTTTCCGGGATTGTATGTACATTGGTAAAGGGCGATTTTCTCGCGATTGATCACATCACACGCCCTGATAATAGTTGGCTGGACTTGGTGGTTGGCCGACTGTTGTATTTTGAGAGACCGGAATAGTCGGGCTGGACGGGTCATAAGCGTGGGGTGGTATTGTGAATCAGTTTTGCGGCTGGGTCTAGACTGCTCTTTTGCGCGTGGTTGGGCGAAATCTGGGAGTTGCAAAGTAATAACGGGTCGGAGGTGTGGGGACTTTGAAAAGCTGAAGATGTACTTGATTGTGACTGGTTGGAACACACTGGACATATACATATACTGCATGCAGTACATCACAACCCATACAGTTTGATTTGACGAGATCAAAACAGGGTGTTTTAGTCGGCTATACAGGCCGGATTTGGGGGCGTGTTTTACTTGTACATACATGTGTACATATGTACCCGCCTGTCTCCTATGAGGTGTAGTCGACAGACAATCTGGAAGCTTGAAATGTAGACTTGATGTGTGTAAAGTAATCAAGATTACAATGACACTCTTTTAGAGAGAAAGAAACACGATTGTAATGTGTCATTGACATATCAGATCACATTTTCGGGACGTTCCGTCATTGAGTTGGTTTATTTTGATCAGTCAACCAAACCTCGATGTAAGAAAGAACAGAGACATTCCGGCTGTGCAATCATACCATGACACTCGGCCGACAAGTCACTGATACATACATACATATGTATGTGCATACATACATGAAAACCTATAACATGTCAGCGGAAAGTGGGGAGTCTTGCATACCGGCGATCTTTCCATGTTCATATCAATATCTCAATATCTACTAATGCCAAAGAGACTGTTCGACATCAGCTCGGGCAACCACTTTATAGATCGGCCAAGGCAGACACCATATATGTGCATATGCATGCACGCCATTGAGATGTGTTGTCGATTTCCCTTGCCGCCAAAAACACAACCCGGAAGCGGGTAAGCCAGTTAAAGTCAGGTGAGGGGTCGGTCCATTCAATACAAGGGAGAATTTATGTATCCGCAGCCAGAGGAATTTAAAGGGATAGCCATACCTGGATTCGAAAAAAAAATAGGATCCGTTTCTGTGTCAGTAGGCTCAAGGGTAGATGAGACCGAACGCCACTTGTTCAACTAGGTCGCTAGACGTGGGGTGTGTACCCACTAAAATGTCATATTCATTCAACGTTGAACTCGGGAATCCCTCGGACTCATTCGATTTCCACCTTCTCTATCGTGAGGCTACTCTTGATGACGACTTGTTAATACATGGTGGTTACACACATTCTCATGGTCATGGCCGAGTACGGGTTCCCCTGTCTAAATACAGAAGGGGCCAATAATTGACCATGTACCCTTGACCCTAAAATATGCCAGTCTCAAAAGAAGGGAAAACCACGGTTTTTACCGAGTCCAGAGACCCGGTCGAGTAACCAATAGATCATAATGTATGTATGGTACATCATATTTACTTATGACATCAGATTCCCAAGTGACCTTGATGCATCCTATCCATTTTGGGCAATCCATAGGTTAAGCCGAGAAAAAAAATGCGCTCTCGGATGTTTTGGGGAGAGGGAGGGCCAGCAAAAGTTGCCAGCCCCCATGCCCCGCATTCCCAAAGTAAGTTTTCTGCCCCTCGAAAAAAAAGGACATACATAGAAGGTGGGCAAAAAAAAAACAAGTAAAAAGTAAAAAAAAAAAAAAAACTCGTTCATGCTGCAAGCTCGGCCATTTCATGGGCTCAAAAAGCTGATTGACGTGACAACCCTACGATGTGCTATGTCATCATGTTTGGGCAATTGTTGTTTTCCAGGGATCCCCCCGGCTTGTATAAGTCTCACTAGATGTGGACAATGACTTATTCAAGTAACTACCAGTCCTTACGGATACCCACGAGCGGAAGTTAACCAGGTTTGGGACCGGGAAATCACTACCTACGGCAAGTACCAGCGGGATTTTCCTTGTGGTACCAGACAGCTCTGACGTCAAAGTATCCTGTCGACATGGATTTAGCAGCATTTTGGAGGACATTTGTATATTTACCCGGTGCGGACGGTGAATGTGAGGGAGGAGTATAGTTGGGTTGTCGGGTTCACTTAGGAAGGACTGTTTTCTCCATAAATAGTCGTTAGCGTGTGGGAATCAGGAGAAGCATAGTCATGTGTCTGCACACAAAAGGAAGCTCCAGGAAAGGGCCTCAAAGAGCGGGCTTGTCTAGGCCAGCCGGATAGCTGACGATGGTGGTTAAACGCCAGGGCTTATTGTGGAGGCTAAGAGCCGCTAGCCTGTTCCATCTGGGAAAGCTTAAGTTGGCTGTACCTAATAGTTTGACTGACAGGAGGAGCAATTGACCGGACCTTGAGGGGGGGGCCGAGAATATCCGTGGACGATTGGAATGTTGTGAATATTCACACTTGGATGACACATGTATCGATGCGACACGTGATGAATCATTGACTAGTCCGTGGCGGAAAGATTGCGATACCCTAAATGACTATAAATCCACATGGCTTCGTTGGTGGGTAGACTAGACCCAGAAAGAAAAAGACACCCCCGCCAGGCAAGATCACCAAAAATCTTTCGCAACCCAGTTGTGCCTGTCTAGATAGCCCAACCCCGCTACATATCGCCAAACTCCGCCAAAAAAAGAGCCCGCACTCAAGACTCATGTTTTGGCACTCTTCATGTCGGGAAGCCGTATGTGTGTTGTATAGCCTTTATTTCAAGCCTTCTACCGCGGAATATGATAGGAAATGAGAATATTACGCAGTTGCGCAATTGTGATGCAGCAGGGCTAGAAGCAAATACCAGCCTGGTGTTTTTCACCAACAGGGCAATGTCCTAGGAAAAAGGATTAAAATTGTCTTGCGATTCTCTTCTCTCTTCGAACGACGTCCCCACCATTGCGCCAAGTTGTTGTTTTTGTCTAGGCCGGCTTGTTGGATGAATCTGGATATCGCACAGCTTTCTCCGTCTCTCGCGACCCGGACCCCGCCTATCTACATACCAACCCTCGACCTAGCAAAATACCAGGCAGAGACGCTGACCCCGATGCGTCCTTGACAACAGCGGATTCCATTTGTGAACCGACCGGAAAGCTAACTTTGGGAAATACCGTGGTATTTTTCTCCTTCTTTTATCTCGTCCGTCGGCTTTACTCGTTCGGCGTCGGTCGTTCGTCCTACCTGTCTGTATATCAAACAACGACACACAAAAAAAAAGCCTTTGACATTTGCTTGGAGCCTTGTTCCCTAAGACCCGCCCGGACCTGAACGCATATTTCCAACTACGGTAAGTCATCTGTGCCTGTCTGTTCAACCTTTACAGAAGCATCGAACCATGCACAGTATGCATGCCAGTATCTCACATATCGTCCTAATGGCCGAGACCAATTACGGGCTCTGCTCAGTCATGGTTTGCCCTATCAGTTGTCATACAGTTGGTGCACACTACCACTACCTTCTTTGACCACACCTGCTCAAAACTGAATGGAATCTTGTTGGTGCACACACGACACACACTGTCTGTTTTTAGAATTCTAGGGCTTTTATCATCTTGTGCACCACTACTACTCACTCTCGTTGTCCGACACAACAGCCAACCCTATGTGTGTCTTGCATGTACACATGCACATTGCCCCTTTCGATTTTTGGCTATGGCGTGCATCTTGTGGCGGGGGTGAGTCCAAGTCTCTGGACAGCCCGCCACAGTGAAGTCGCATACCAAAAGATACTGAGAACATCACATCTTCTGCCACTTGGCCAAAACAATCCGACTGGATTCTCGCTCATTATATTGCATTTCCCGCCGTGTTGGTGCTACCACGGAACAAACTAGGGCTTAGTTGCGGATACCAAAAGGAATCTCCCCACATCCAAGCGGAATCGTTGATGCACGCAATGCGAGTGGAATCTTCGTTTGCTTACCCCAAGAGTTGGCAAGTATGCTCGTCATCTCGCAATGACCACCTTCATCGGCGTTCCTACAGGTTAAAGAGTGGCGACTTGTGGCTGCATTCCAGTAGTCTAGTGTCAGACTGCAACAGTCTAACCACAGACTTGTCGTCCTCTGTGCCTGCCTGCCATTCTCCTAAACCTGGGTATGGACATATTGGGGGCTATGACCATTCTTCACGCTCTCTGCCGTGTCTTTGAACGACCCCAGTTGCGTTGTCCTACAGGCGCCGGACAGCCTGACAATATCCAAAGCGTGGGAGGGACTGACGGTCAAAGGAACTAGCTACGTACTCATGTATTGGCAGATCCCGTGGTCATAAACCTACACTCTGGTATGCTGTATCGGCATTGGACGCTATTCTCCTGAATTCATTTCCCTGAAATGGCCAGCGTGCTCTCGTAACTCGCTGCCCAGGCGACGCGCGAGCAATATCGCACTTGCGCACATTCGATACCCAAACTATGTATGAGAGAGAACAGGTTTCGAGGTGGGCGGGCCAGGCATGGCATGGCATTGCAGAGAATTACGGCTCCTTGTGCTGGGGGTGACTAGAAGAGGCGCTGCAACCGCGGCTTGTGGGTCTACTGAACCATTTCATGTATTTGGCGCTATCATGGTTGTCAAGAAAGAACCATGTTGCTGTCATCGGCATCGGTATCAACCATGAACATACCACTTGTCTACTTGTCTACACTTATGACTTCTCTGGGCCGCCTGTTTCCATTATCTATTTCAAATCAGGCTAGTCTCTTTGCCCCCAATCCATCCAACGCTACCGTTGCTATCTACGCCAGATGTTTCTTTCCTATCAGCAAAACAAGTGAACTCGATTACTACCGCAAGGCCAGAGTAACGATAGTTGCTACCTTACATCTTCATCCCCTCATATGCGCACCGTATGTGAGACACGGCCTGGCCATCTCCACCATCACTGGACATTACTTTTGACTGCATAGCTAGATGCACGCCACATCTGTCTTTGTTAATGACTCAGTACACCTTACATCCGCTGATGAGCATTCTATTTTTGCATCTTTCACTCGAGTTTCCTGACTATCCGTGAGCCCCAGTCATCGTTTACGCCGCGTGCACAATCTTCAACGGCCGTAGGAAGCTTCCGCCTGTCATTTGCTGCTAGCACATGTCTATGCCGATGACACCTCCGATGACCTTGGGTTGCGCAAGTGTCTGACCAAACTCATGCCAGATTACAGTTTTTCCTAGTCTGGAGTAGTATTGGTGGCGTACTGGTTAATCTAGAAGTTCTTTTGCGAGTTTCACTTATCCCGATGGACGCCTTCGATATCACCAAAAAGCCCCACAGGCCTGCCACGACTTGAGTCTTTGTACACAGGACATTCCATTCAGCTCTTCAGTCCAACATGATTCTGCCTGTCTTTCCCCGATATAGAGCCACACCTATAGTCGTCCGGACTTTGTCGATTCACACTTGTACACGTCACAGGATATCCACTCAAACGGCCCACGTTGACCGAAATCAAGTTCTGGATACAGCCCCCACAATGCAGGCACATCCATGGTTTCCACGACGCCATTGGTCGCTACACCCATCACCAGATCGGATCTTTAAGCTTACCATGATCTCGCTAGCTGATGCAGTCTCCAGAAAGTGACTGAATTCTCGATTCCAAGTGGCCCGTCAAATTTGCCAACTGTCTCAACCCCGGCTGACCTCGATGCTACGGCATGACAAATTCGCACATGTTCAAAGACGATACCACACCCCAGTGTTGATCTGACGGGAAGTATGATATGTTGTTTCCGTGTTCTATATCATCATGTCAGTGGCTGAGTAGCCAAGCTTGTCCCGTCCGGAATGATTAGAGAATTATTCATCCATCCCAAGATCGATAGACCGGCTGGAGGTCAAACAGTGTCTTGAAAAAGTCTTCTCTAAAGCGAGCTTTTTGCAATGTGCCCAGCGGCTCAGTGTCTACGACATCAGACTATCCCTAACCCAAAGTCCTTTCAACCTAGGCCCACCCTGCGGGCACACTTTACCGAATGCCTTTTGCCTGTAATCGTTCTGTTAGGATCAACCCCACAGAATTAGGCCTTTCTGTCAATTCTTCACCTTTCTCGACTTGGACTTCTTCTCGGCTTGGACTTCTTCTGTTGGCTAGTCTGTTAGGTAAAGACCCTGTCGTCGCGTGTCTTTGATTTACGTATGGATCAGACTCGACTCGGGCCCCTCTCCGGCAATCACATCTTGTGGATCAAGGAAGCCGTCCCGCAATCCCGACTAGCCCAATGACTTGTGCAATAACCCAACCCATCCATCATGCCC
This sequence comes from Huntiella abstrusa, assembly GCA_025685495.1. Taxonomy (NCBI): domain Eukaryota; kingdom Fungi; phylum Ascomycota; class Sordariomycetes; order Microascales; family Ceratocystidaceae; genus Huntiella; species Huntiella abstrusa. The sequence goes on along the minus strand of JAJNMT010000284.1, from coordinate 90,983 downwards.
AGTTTTGTCCTCACATACTTGTATCCCTACAGTGGATGGTCAAGTAAGTGACTGTTGGCACCCCGTCACCCCTTTGCATGGGCAATTATTGTACTGTTGATAGGCGCACGCCACGCTTACATTATGTACATATGTACAAGGCCGGAAAGGGCACATCAGCCCGTGTGGCTCTTGCACAACTCCTTCCCGTTACTTGAGGAGGAGCTACACACGCTGCTGTCGACCGGTGCAGACCAAATTGTAACGCTATGAGAACTTCCCCGCTATTCACATTTAGTTACTTGTTACTTAGCACGGATAAGCCATCCGGCGTGTGGTACACCTGTCCAAGTATACAAAGAACGGATTCCTTCCTTGGACAATCAACTCATGATTAATCATAGTGCAAGTGCGATGTAAGGGATGAGACGAACAGGTGTAGGATAGGTCATTCATACATAGCCGCCTCCATCGTCACACTATCGGACCGGTCCTCCCGCAACGCCCAGAACCAATTTAAATCTACCCCGCCCTAGTCAAGTCCCCACTGATTGAAGCCCAACCGCATTGTCAACTGTCGGCTCAGATTTGCTAAACTACTACCCTCTCTGAGGAATATATAGTCTGGTATTTGCGTAGTTCAAAACGTTGATACATTTACCCAAACAGGCTGTTCCTTCAACCTGCTTTTTGCCCGTGCATCTTTTGACGAAACCTCTTGCTTCTACTGTTGGCACTACTGTTGGCACTACCGAGAACGGCGGGGTACTTGTCGAAATTCTCAACATCGTTAACCTGCCTTTCTTGGGCTTACTTCTTGTTGGGAACCAGACACGACTTGTGTGCTGGCCCGATGCTTTTCTTTGCTTGTGCTCAGTGTTTTAAGATCATTCTTTAACATCTATTCTCAATGCTGTCCATATCAGAAGTTAATCCGAACCCACCCCACGCTCCTCTCAGACGCATCGTAACAACAGAATACGACCGCACAGCCGGCCTCTCTTGGCAATCAGTCCCCTTGTTTATTGTTTCTTCGCCCATTGAAACGTCGGTTGTCCTTCCGCCATTGACAGATCTCACCCAAGCCATGACGGGCTTCTCCGGCAACAATAATAACCAATGGATTAGTCCAACGTCGACAAAGAGTTCAACGGCTATGTCTCCACTCGAACCAAGGCATCCACGAGAAATCAACACCGCGTCGGGCTATCGTCCTTTGTCTCAATCTTCAACGCAGCAAGATCCGAGTTTGGCGTCCGGCGACTTTGTTGCGGCCAGTATATCAAATCAGGTGTCTAGCCAATCCGCCTTTGCTATCCAGGGGAGCTCGAGAAACGTCACTCTTCCCGCTGCACACTTTCCACAGCAATCGACATTTCCAAGTTCCAGTATTGAATCAAGCTCTCAGTATGAGCACTCTGGTCATCTACCGCCACCGCCAACACACAGAGGGAGCTTTACATGGCAGAATTCTTCGGAGTCTCATTATAGACAAGATGCCTCTGATAGCCATTATGCGAAAGACAGTAGTCCACTCGCCGAGTCACCGCCATCAACGCAAGCACCAACGAACTCAACAACGTCGGTATCTGAAAACAACGGAGAACCCAAACTCGCATGTCCGTATTACCAACGTCAGCCAACACACCCTCGGTTGCAAAGGTCATGTTGCGGGCCAGGATTCCCCAGCATTCCTCGCCTGAAGTAAGTCAGCGTACATTGATGACAAAATCTAATATAGCATTTTGTACTAATATGACTCGATATTGACAGGGAACATCTTTACCGCCGACACCGCAGCTATACGTGTTCACGGTGCAACCGTCAGTTCTACCAAGAAAAGGATTTCAAGGTTCATAACGCAGACGGACGAACCTGCCCAACTGTTGGGTTTCCAATCGACAAACAAAACGGATTTGGCGATAAAGAGGAAAAGTTTTTGCGGACAAAGCGGAGACGTATGCAATGGCAAGATATTTACAAGGAGCTTTTCCCGAACGAGGAGGTCCCATCTCAACGTAAGTACCTTTAACTTGAAGTAGCCAGTCTTGATGCAAATTTACCGATTGTAGCCAGAGAGTTGTCCTACACCAGACGCCTCCCTACATGAGAATTATTGCCTAGTAGTGTGTAGTTGTCTATGCTATTGCCAAGGATCAGGGTAGCAGACACGCAGACCAATGACAGCACCACAGCAATGGGGTCGGACAGACAGTACCACAGCTGTAGAACCAGACACCACCATAACAACAGCACTAAACACTACCAGTCTAGACACATTAACTAACGTATTGCTACACAAATCTAGATTACTCAAATGATAGTCGCCGGCACTTGGATGACTATCGCACTCGGCTACGGACCGCAATGCAGACCCGACTCCCTGATCTTCTGCAGCGCACATACCGGAATTACGATGCCCAAATCCTACAGAATCTCTGTCAAACTCTACCGAATCTCATGTGCACACTGATTGATCAGTGTGACAATCCAGAACCGGCAAATACCGACCAGCTGACAGTATCACCCCACGTGGGGACTCACAACATGGGGGTCTTTCATCCATCTGCACCTCAAGAAGAACATGTGGGGCGCCAGCCTATACATTATACACCATCCAACACTGCGCAGTCAACATATTCAGACGCACCGAGCCAGACAACACAATATCCTCAGGGATCGTATCCGTCGTCGCAATATGGAGAACTGTCACATACGCTTCAACATACACCAATTCATCATACACCAATAGAGCATTCACATGGGCAACACCGTAATTCGCAGCAGCACCACCAACCACAGGCAATGCTGCAAAGGGCCGGCTATCAAGGCAGTACAGGGATACCGTCGCAAGACACTATGAACTTACAAGATGTGGCGCAGGCAAGTCTGGCATCGTCACAATCTCAAGCAAGTTCAGGTGCCCCGCCAGACAGCGTGAGTACCTTTCCACCGGAACCTATGTGGACCAACACTCGTATGCAAGATGCAAACTTCAATATCTCGGCACCCGTGTTTCCGAACTCTGGACCCTTCCAAATCTCTCCTAACACGTCATTTCCGCCAACGGGGGATTGGGAGATGTCGAATTCTGGTACATCCGACCATCGCGGGTAGTATCTTCGTGGTCTCAACACAGTTGTTTAGTTTGTTGTTTTAATAGATCTTGGGAATATTCTAGTGTATTTGGTGAAAGATTCTTTAGTTTGAAAGTTTGATAACAAGGGTTCCTTTGTTCGTGACATTGTAATGAAAATTCGTTGGGTCTTGTAAGCTTCCACAAAGGGCTAGCCTTAAAATAGCCGGTTTTAGGGCCGATTCTTTCATCTGGTAATCTGAAAGGTGATAGGTATCATGTTACATTCATCCATGTAACGGATGTTATCAAAGGACATTGAGTTGCCGGTCATGTTATGATATAAAGAAAGTTACCATATCTCGGTATGTATATAGTTCTTCATGGTATCCTGCAATCCTATTCAAACTTATCGCATGTCATTGCAATTGTGACATCATAGACGTCCATGTCCCTTTAAGTCATCTGTCAAGGGTTAACAATAGGGTTATCCATGACATGACATTTAGTTGCACAAATGCACAGTCATGTTTGTGCGACGTAGGGTTACAATGATGGTAATCGACGACGAGGTCAAGGTCTACATAGAGTTGTTTGTTTGTGTATCATCAGTATCGTGGTAATTTTCTGTTTAGAAGAAGGCCGTTTTGCTATCAAACGGAGCTCTAGATAGTATAAAGCTGAATGGTACCCGCTTCTTTGTTATTGCGCACGTCAAAGGGGTACTAAAACTAGACATGTCAAGAAAGCTCCAGTATACATCCCGCAGGATCAAAGAGCATGAGACCGCGGCTTATAAGGGTAGCGGACATACCGTTTCTTTACCCTTTACCCTTGACCTTTTACATACAATTGTCAAAGACTGTCAAAGAAGGATATACTTGGTACTCTAGAACATGTCAAAGACGAAAGCTAGGATAAATACCACGAGAATATCCAGATGTTGGTCGTAGCTAGGTTATGTCCTTGATACTTCAAGTTTGCTCATACCTTTCCAATTTCACTTCTCATTCCCCTTTTTTATACCTTTTTTTATCAACCACATTGATCCTTGACGGATCTCATTGACCAGAGCACACTTCACTAACACCACCACCATCTTCAACTCCATCCACAATGCCCTCAGTTGTCTCCAAACTCACCGCCTTCTTCGACCGCAAGAAGGCCCAAGCCAAGGCTGGTCCTAAAGGCACCCTATCCCCGACTCCCGAGACCATCCCCGCCCCCTCAAAAACCATCACCCCGCAGATCCGCAAAGCCATCAACACCATGCTCTACCACGATAGAGACCAGGTCATTCCCCCTCCGGGTGCCGGTCTCCCAAAGGACGCAGTGTACCACCCTAGCTATGACATTCTTGGCGGGCCCAAGAAGGTTAACCCCGATGATGTCTTTGACGCTAAGACTGGGAAGCTCCTGGAGCGTCATTCGAAGTGGAAGAACTTGCAGACGAGTGCGCGTGGTTCGTTGAGTTTCATCCGTCGGAGAAAGATTCGGAATACGTTTTCGTATGTTGCTGATGCGGAGCAGGGACAGAAATGGGCTAAGAAGCTCATGCAGTGCCCTGTTAATGAATGCGGCTTCATCTTTGATACCACCGAGCAATATGTCATCTGCAAGCACCTCGATGCCGTGCACCCCATGGAGCCCTGCATCGTCTGCGGTGACCGTTCCTACGCCTTCATGACGCCCGTTCAACGTCGCGCCCACATGAACACTCGTCACCCCGCCATCCGGAAGGCTACCGTCAAGGCCGCTGCCGCCAAGGGTACCACGCGCTTCTCCCGCTTCTCTAGACCCCCTGGTCTTCCTCTCAAGGGTGGTGCCTCTGTGCCCGAGACCATTAGAGATGTCATCCCGTGGAACTTCTGCGACCGCTGTGGTCGCGACAACGGTACCTACTGTACCTTGGAGGAACAAAAGCACCACCTTCGTACCTGCAACCCCGTCAACGAGGCTGGTAAGTCGTGGTGTGAGTACTGTGCTCTCGAGAAGTTCGACGGCCACCTTTGCGACAACACCCAGCCCAAGGTCGCTTGTGAGCTATGTGGATATAAGACTCAAGACCCCGCGTGTCTCAAGTTTCACAAGAGTGTGTGCAAGGGATACACCGTTGACCTGTGCAACTTCTGTTCCTGGTGCGGTCTCAAATTCGACAAGTTCTGGGAAGCGAGCATTCGCGCCGGCCACATTTCCACCTGCCCTAACCGCCCTCTTAAGAGTCGCATCTCGCCTACCCCTTATGACATCTTCCCCGAGAAGCGCCCCTCCAACTTCAAGAGAGCCCTCTCATTCGATGACGACAACGACGTCCCGGCGGCCAAGCGGGCTCGCACTGAGCCTCTTACCCCGCTAACCCCTTCTATCCTCTTCAACCCCGAGTCTGAAGCGCGCCTTGCAAGACTGATGGAGCTTGCCCAGACTGACAACGCCGATGTCCCTGCTAACCCTGTTGTCGAGGCTCCTGTCGTCGCCGCCCCTGTTGAGGTTGAAGCTGCTCCTGCTGCCCCGGTCGCTCCTGTCATCGACTATCAGACCGGTTCTCGCTTCAACCCCATCAACTGGTGGAGACGTTCAACCCCCGCCGCTCCTGCTGCTCCCGCCGTAGCTGCTCGTCGGTCCCCCAGCCCCCGTGCCGTCAACATCGCCGCCCGCCGTGAGGAGCGTGCCGCCAAGCGTGTCCAGGTCCGTCGCCAAAATGCCGCTTCGGCTAGCGAAGCTAGCAGTTCTTCTGCCAACACTGCCGAGCTACCCCAGCTTGCTATTCCCGAGGAAGACTCCAAGGAGAATGACGTGGCTGCCCAAACTGCCCATGCTCGTGGTATCCAGGCCGCTGCTACTGCTTCGGCTGATAATACATCTACCCCCACTGGCAAGGCTGTTCCCGGGTTCACCGGCCCTGGTGCCCTTAAGACTGGTAACAAGCGCGCCACTGGCCGGGTCGTCATTAAGACACCCCAGAAGCCCTCTATTGTCTCCGGTCGCGTGCAGAAGCGGAAGCGCCAGACTCCTATTACTTCGTCGTTTACCCCCATCAAGCACAAGGCTGCCCGGAAGGCTCTCCCCACAGCTACACCGAAGTCTCCCGCTGTTGCCCCTATCGAGGCCAATTTGACCTACGACATGACCGACAGTAACTGGCGTGCCCCTTCGCCCAAGTGGCCTACTTCTCCCCAGGAGTTCACACCAACCCCCAACATGTTCTGCTCTCGCTGCTTCCGTCGTATGCCACAAGCCCCCTCGGGCAAGTTCAAGGGCTCGCACAAGGCCGGAGATCCTGACCTTGCCGAGCAAATTGCTTTCCACGAGGACCCCACCAAGGGCTGCGGTATCCCCCACCGCCTCGGTGACCCCGATGTCAACGGCAACGGACTTCCTAACCGCAGTGGCTGGATTGACTGGTCAGCCAAGTACAACGGCAAGAAGCTCGCCAAGAGTGCTCGCCAGATGCAACAGGCCTTTGTCAAGGACTACCCTATGTATCAGCACACTGTCTTCCCCGCCAACGGCTCAAACAGTACCCAGGCTCTCTGGGCCAATGATCCTAACCATGAGAATTGGGCATCCAACTGGACTATGCCGTGGCCCCCATACAAGGGCGATGGCCCACTTCCCAGGGGAATCAAGGCTGCGCCTGATAACGGGCGTATCAACGCTGACGACATCGGCACTGACGACGAGGATAACAACAGTGCCTCCGAGGATGAAGCCGATGTGTCCGGGGAGATGGACTACAACATGATCAACCCCCTCAACGATCTAATCGAAGAGGAAAAAGACACTCCCGCCCAACAAGCCGAGGCCGCCCTAGAAAGCATGTTCGTACCTCCCGGATCCGCCATCAGCATGGTCTCCGCCTCTACCGCCCTTACCTCCGTCGCCGGTGAAGGCAGCCTAAACGGTGCTTACATCCCCGGCGCCGAGGAAGAAGATGAGACTGACCATGACTTGGAGGCTGAGAATGATGACGACTTTGAACTTTAAATGTGAACTCTGGAAGTTCTATCATACAAACGTTCCTCTCATTACTGCATCTTTCTGGCGTCTGGGGTTCTTAGCAGGGTTTTGGGCGGCTTTTTGTGACACCTTGTTTCGTTTTTGTTTCTTTTGTTTTTTCTTGGTTTTTACCAGTTCCATAGATATACCTTTAGTTTTTAGTCCATTGGGTTTTGGAAGCTATGATGCCTAAGTATGTTGTTACATATGAAGTCTTTATGGTGACTACCTCCCTGACTAGTAGAATACAGGTGCTTTCCAACATGATGCTATCACCAAATATGTGACTTTGTGGACAAACTTATGAAGAAAATATAGGGAGCGGACAAGCGCATCCTCTGACATAAAATCCTTACCTAACTAAGTAGAAAATACAGTAAAAAGCAAAACATTAACCATCTATATCTATAAATTACTCAGACTTGGCAACCTTAGTCGCCGCCGCCGCTCGTTGTCTCTTCTTCCACGCCTTAAACTCGGACAACAACCCCATCACCAGTGCGGTCCCAATCGGGCCGAGAAGCGGCAGGTAGACGGCAACCTTGTGCTCGTCGGGGAAGTATAACTGCCCAACCATACTCTTTTCAAAGAAAGCACGCTCCGCCTCAGCATCAGCAATACGGGCATACTCCAAGGCCTCGATAGAACCAAGGGAAGCACAGGCCTTTTCGAGGTGAGAAAGACTAGCACTCACGCCATCTGCCACTGATTGGGGAATCGAGATTGAGGTTAATGCTTGGGAGAGACGAGCCAAGGAACCTAGACTTGAAGACGCATGACGGATAAGATCGGCAGAGCGGACACGAGAGAGGGTAGAAAGACGAAGAGGAAGAGAGCCGCTTTCGGGAGTTCCAATCAGGGACAAAAGATGGCCAGTAAAGGTAAGCATGGCTTCCTTAAGTGTCTCCGCGGGAACCTTCTGCACTTCAGGCGACAGAGCAAGCAAAAACACAGATCCCCACTTCGGGATTAACCAAGACTTGGATGTCTCATTAGCATTACCAAGTTCTATAGTCTGGTTTCCGACGTAAATAATGAAGTTGATAGTTGGGGCCTCGCCAATAGATGGTGACAGAGACCACTCAGCACCATTGACAAAGGAAGACAGTCCATCTTTGTGCAACACTTGCGCATCCACACCAGGCGCGGAATAAAGCTGCACCTGTGTATCAAACGTAAAGTTATGAATAGGCTTGAGGACCTCTAACATAGGCTGAACATATTCCTGAATCGCACCATGGATGTCCCAATCACTGGGGGTAGCACCGGCAGTGAACAAGGAAAAAGCCAAATGGTATGTCGGCGCATATTGCAACGACCGAGTAGACCGCTTGTCAAACTTCTCCAACAGCTCTTGGTCCATAGCCTCCCCACGATTCTCCAGAGTCAAGTACGACAGTGCCGCTCGCTCCTCCGCGAAAGTATCCTGAAGCTCCGAGGCGATAAAGCGTGCAAGAGCGGAATCTCCCGTCACACTATCGGGGAAAGCGCTCGGCGGATATGTAACCGACATGGTAGGGGTCTTTTTGTCGAGAGTGGCGCCAATAGTTGTCCCAGGAGTGAGGTCAATAGTAATGGCGGGGATAGAAGATTGGGCGGCCTTGTCTTCGAGTTGTAATCTGAGCTTATGGTTTGGTGAGTTGTTGGCTTCGTTGAGGAACGTTTGCGCTTGTTGCAGGAGAGCTTCGGCGCGGACTTGCGGGATATCCGGGGTACGAATGTTAACCTGTAATGGGAAGACAGGTTGGCAAGCCTAAAGATACCAATTAGTTAGTTTGTATCCCTTACCACGCGCAGCCCACATCAAGCAATAACAATACCTTTCCTTCCGCCCAGTTCAACATCTCCTCCACCGGCAACGGCACCCTCACAATCGTTGTAAGATTCCACCATAACGGAATACCGACAAAAATGACAACAACCCAAAACGACGTTACCGCCCAAAGTCGCTTTCTCAAGCTCTCTGGTGCTTCCGGTGGTGGCTCTGGTTTTGTTTCCTCTTCTATGGCATTTGTGATTGGGTTTTTGCGCGCGACTGGCTCTTGTGCAGGCGCGGCGCCGGCAGCCGGAGTGTCCATAGTAAATATAGACCAGTTGGTGGGATGTCAAGTGTAAAAGAGGAACTTTATTTGTTAAGATATATAAATGTCATGTGTCGATAGTAGCAGAATTCGACGTAGTGCAAATTACACTTTATGATATCAGACGGCTTCGTAAAAGATCTTGCGACAAGCACTGTCGTCACGGTTTCACTGGTTGTTGCGATCCTTTTGCCGTTTGTAGCATCTATGAACATGATGCCAGCTTAAGCTTCCATTGACAGGGATCACTCCAACGCCACAGGATTCATGTGGCGCTATTCGTGAAACCCTAGTCCAACCCTTCGCGTGACTCGCCGTGAATATGTGGTGATGCTTCAGGTCCGCGATAACTCAAGTCCCCGACAACACATATCGCCTAGTCACTTCGGAGACATCTGCTCGGGTACTTCACCTACCAAACACCCCTGGTACTCACGCCGAAAATCGCGCTTAACAGGATAGCGTAAGGAATTGAGCCTCAAACTCCGTCCGACGATCTCTTACATCACTCGGCAGTTTCTCAATAAGGCGATAGCAATTCCTCTGTTAAGAAATCACGTTAGCATCATTGCCTCAACAAAACGAAAGATCCGTAGCCTTGGTTGGTTTTTTTTCTTGAGACACCTCTACGTATTTATCTTCCTTTTTCCAATTCAAAGCATTGTAGCTGAATCTACATTTATTCAAGTCCGTATTGGCTCGTTGGCTGCATCCTACGTGTAGCTACCTATATCGCCGGGCTTCATAAGTCACCCTTTCTGGCATATTCTCCGTTTGATATCGACCCGTTGAAAGCCTACTGGGCGTCCCGACAGGTGAGATTCATTTCAGCTGCGTCCTACCAAACTAGGCCAGCTACAAAAGTACGGCACTACAAAAAGCTAGCTTCCGAATCTTTGTTTTTGTTCTCTGCTCATTACCTATGTACTTCTGTGCTTTATAGCCTTTCCTTTGGCGAGAACTACTACATCTCGTGATTCTCAAGATTGGTCGATTGCCAAGCAATTAAGAATATCGGAACCTCCCGAGAACCCTGATATCCCACTAGGGCCCATTGTTGTCATAATCCATTTGATCCTTCAGACATCTTCCATCATGGCAACGTCTACGGGTTAGTCTACTCCACTTCCGAAACACTGGTGTTAGACATAGTTTCGGTTAACATTTTTACTGACATAGCACTCACTGCGCTGGGAATAGTCGGTGCTGCCTCTTACTTCAACATCATATCGGGTCTCGCCTACGATGCTCATCTGATCAGATCTGTAATCCCTTGTGTTATCAGATCGTTCATTCGTAGTCATACTTGTGGCCTGAACCAGTTCTATACTCTTCAAGGTTGGGCCAAATCAAAATCACATGCCTCGCGAACGTTGATCCAATTTGAAGGCCGTAGCTACACCTATGCGGAGGTGTATGAGAGTGTACTCTGTTATGGAACATGGTTACGGGAGAAACAAGGCGTCCAGCCTGGCGATATCGTAGCCATGGATTTCCAAAACAGCACCACCTTCATCTTTGTTTGGTTTGGCTTGTGGTCCATCGGAGCCAAACCGTCGTTCATCAACTACAACCTTACCGGCGATTCTTTGGTCCATTGTATCAAGGTTTGCGATGCTAAACTAGTTTTGATTGATCCGGCAATTGAGTCGAACTTCACTGAGCAGGTCACCCAAGGTCTTCCCCACGTCAAGTTAGTCACGGTGACTCCCGAGTTGGACACAGAAATTCAGGCTCAACCAGGCACCCTTTATCCCAACAATATCCGATACGATGGAAATGTAGACAACATGGCCATGCTCATTTACACTTCTGGCACTACTGGTTTACCTAAGCCTGCTATTGTTTCAGTGGGCAAGGCAACCATCGCTGGGAGCTTCTTTGGAAGATGGCTAGGTACTACTTATGACGATATTTTCTACACAGTAAGTCTTCATCTTTTATGGCTTTAAACTAGGCTATTGTAGCTACGATGGTTTTACTTCAATTATCGTGGGACGGAACCGGCATCTGAAAGCAACGATGCAGTTTGCCGAGCTGCTGTGTCTCATCTAAGCACTTTCTCCTCCCGTTAGTGATACAACCTTGCTGACTCCTTCATCTTCAGGCCATGCCTTTGTATCACAGTTCGGCTTCCCTCTTAGGCTTCCTAAACATGTTGGAAGCTGGTGCCTCCATTGCTCTCAGTCGCAAGTTTTCCGCCAGGGGCTTCTGGCGCGATGTTCGGCAAACAAAGGCGACAATCGTGCACTACGTTGGTGAGACGTGTCGGTATCTAGTTGCCACTCCTTCAGATATCGACCCCGATACGGGCGAGAACTTGGACAAGAAGCATCACGTACACACGGCTTTTGGCAACGGCCTTCGACCTGATGTTTGGCGCAAGTTCAAGGACCGCTTTGGTATCGCACGTATTGCTGAGTGGTATGCTGCTACTGAAGGACCGTTTGCGACATTCAATCTCAGCACCGATGAGTCAACGGAGGGTGCCATGGGCCGGAATGGAACCCTGTACAACATGATCTTGTCACGAAATGTCCGGGTCGTAGAAGTTGATCCTATCACCGAGCAGCCTTGGCGTGATCCTAAGACGGGCCTGTGCCGCAAGGTCAAGCCTGGACTACCAGGCGAACTCATGTTCCGTCTTCCTCCTAAAAACATCAAATCCCGCTTCCAAGGATATTATGGAAATGACAAGGACACTTCAGGCAAGATCCTGCGCGGTGTGTTCAGCAAAGATGATGCATGGTTCCGGTCTGGCGACATGGTGATTTGGGATTCTAACGGCATGGTTTACTTTTCCGACCGCATCGGTGACACGTTCCGGTGGAAAAGCGAGAATGTGTCCACGGCCGAAGTTGCCCAAGAAGTGGGTCTTCACCCCATGGTGCTTGAGCCAAACGTGTATGGCGTAGAACTCCCGAAGCACGATGGCCGCTGTGGATGTGCTGCTCTTGTGTTCCGCCCTGAGGGATTGCAGGAAGATGGACAGCCGTCTGCCGATGTTTTGAAGAGCCTGGCTGATCATGTGGAGAAGCGCCTGCCGCGGTTTGCTCGTCCTATATTCCTGCGTGTGTTGCCACAGATAGACACTACGGGTACATTCAAGCAGTTGAAGAAAGAGCTTCGCATTCAGGGAGTTGACCCAGATCAAGTTGATTCGGGTAAAATCTACTGGCTAAGCGGCGGCACCTATCTGCCCTTTGAACGTCAAGACTGGGATAAGCTTATTTCTGGTGGGGTGAAGTTGTAGATGCCGGTGAATTAGATGGGTCGTTATCGATGAAGTATGGTTGTGCAGGCGCGCAAATGTGGCTACCTTTTGTCGGAGATATATTAGCTATAGTGGGTGTAGTAAATCGCGGTATACGGATACACTGATCATGTGCAATCGTAGGCTGATATTGTGATTTTCATCTATTGTGCGGTTCCACTAATGGGAATCTCGCTTTGTATGGGCGGGGCGGAGGTTGTGCTGCAGCCGGCTTCATGATGGTTGTAGATGTTGCTTGCACAAACACACGGCATCATGGCATTTCTCTTTGTTTCTAAAGACACAAAAGGCATACAATGGAGCAAACTAGGTGATACCGGATGAAGGCAGCGAAAGTATAGTATGATCGATTGTGAAGGGTGTTAAAACCTGTCTACAGTGGTACCATGGTGGGTTCCGGGAAACAAGAAATATGTTTTGATAGTCACCGGCGTCTTATAAAGTAGCAAGTGAGAAGGTAATCATATTTTGGGTTCTCGGTTTCTTTCCATTTTCCTCTCTTCATTTCAATTGGTGATCTGGGTCTATTCAGTCACGTACTAGTTTTGGTTGAACTCTTGATTATACACATCCTATTTGGCGAATATCACGATACTGTCGACGCAAGATGAAGAACCACATCTTCTCTGTCTTTCTGATGTTAGCATCAGCACCGCTACTAACACTAGCGCAATGTGATGCACCGTCTTCCAAGATGCTCTGTTATGACTATCCCGGAGCTACAGAACAGAACCTAAACATGGAGGACATCCGCACTATTGCTTGGTACCTCCGTTTATACTCGCACACCGGGGACAACCCTCTGTTCTGGACCATGTACAGCGACGACAATACCCATGGAAATCCGCCTCCACCAATTAACTCGACCAGTCCTATTCCTCTGCCTGTGAGCCCAAATGCTACGGCTAGTATCAATGCGACTATCCCACAAAATACATCGGTTCCGCATAGTGTATCTGGTACTGGGTTTACTGTGCGGCCTACTGGAACTGGAATTCCGGTTTTCAACGGGACTGGGCCGTTCTCTAATGGGACTGCTCCGGCTGTAGGTTGGAATGCTTCGGTTCCTTTTGTCTTTCGGAATGGGTCGATCCCGCATCCACTTGCGGGGACAGCGACTGTTGGTTCAACTTACATCGGCCCTACAGCGACCGTGTCAGCCCATGAATTCCGGAACGCCAACGGTAACATGGCTTCGTTAAAGCCCCAGGGTGTCTCGGCTGCTAAAGATGTCACGTGCATGGAATGGACTGTGATTACCCGTGGTACTGTAATGCTCCTCGCTCGTCTCTCAAGCGACCAGAACGCCAGTATCTTATACGACGACATTGCACATTCACTGGATGGAATCACGGGCAGTTGGGGAAAATGGGTGCCGAGAGTGAATGACGATCCCCAGCCGGTTCTCATTGACTGTAACAACGCCGGTGGCCAGCTGCCAGCTTACGTCAACACCTCTAACCCCGCCTACTACACCGATTCATTCAGAGAAAGAGGATATGGGACAAAGGGAATCACCCTCAAGTTGGTGCATACTCCTGAAGGATATAACGATAATCATCGAGTATCGATGGGTGTTCATCTTGGTGGAATTTAATCGACTGAGTACATTGGTGATGCAAGGTAGTTAGGGTTATGGGTTAATGGTAGAGAGAGCCGAACTTAATCAGAATTGGGGTCGTTTTTGGAGTCATTTGATAGAAGAGACGAGAATATTGTGAATAACATAACATTGATGCAGGGTTTTCCGAACTACAAAATGGAAGAAAAGATACATCCAATGAGAGTCGGAGATTCAAGTCCGTGACTTTGAAGTGGTGGATAATGTCGCCGGACAAATGTGGGTGCGCTAGACAAACTGCAGATGTTCGGCGACCTTGAATTACGGCGATAGCACTACAGGCAGATTATACATATAATGGTCGTGAAGAAAGTTGAAAGAGCCTCTTCAAAATATAATAGTTAGCGTATTAACGATTTGTCAATTGGCTCGTTATTCAAGGACTAGTCCTTTGATCAGATGTATCGTGACCTCCTCTACCAGGTCATGTGGTCTACGTAACACAGTTCATTCAACAACTGCCACAACTGTACAAGTAAAATCTCCCGCCTTATCGCCCTATTCTACCCTCTCTGCCCTGGACCTAGAAAACAGTTGCATGTGCAAGACAATAGCCACATCGCCGGTAAACACCCAAGACAGCCCGCCAGACAGGGAAGCACGGCGAAAAGGGAAAGCCAATCCGGCCGATTAGGTTCGTAGAAGGCATTGAGCAAGTAGTTTGTGGAGGAAGTCAGTGATACGAGGGTGGCACCTGTGGCGGGTAGACAGGGCAAGAGGAGAGGGGAAGGGGGAAGTTGCAAGATACATAGATAATGGGGATGGATGGAAGGGGATGATGTGGATGACTTCTTTTTTGTAAAACCCGGGTACTGATACCTTTTTACTTTTTGAGTTTCTTCTTTTGCTTCTTAAATCATTCGTCTTGTTTCTTTCTGATATCTAGTGTTCACCACTCAAGTCGCACACTGTTATTTTTCCCAAGCCAAAGGGAAACGACAACATCGGTTATCCCCCTAACCCCCGTCTCTCGAGCGATGGCAACATCGTTATTATCTCGATTGGGCCATCGCCCCTCTCTAGCAACTCCATTAGTGAAACAATGCCAACGACACTTCAACAACCGTCTTAGTTTCACCACTACTCGCCGATTCATTTCCTCTACTCCATTTCGATACCAATATTCCCCAGACAAAAATGTACATTCATCGAAAAACGGAAGTTCTACGAGACATCGACACATACCCAGCGGGTCGAAACGGACCCTAACCCTTTTGGCATCGAGTGGGATAGTTGCTGGTGTTTTCGGGTTCTCGATGTCTGATCCGGCAGATGATCATGCTGATGATTCTGAACAATATCAAGATAACAGAGAGCCCAAGGATTGGCCACGATATCGACTTACTGAAGTGAAACTTCACGATGGAAAATCCGACCGGCCATGGCTGACGTGGGGTGACAAGGTCTACGACATCACAGATTGGATTCCAGGACATCCAGGTGGTGAAGTCATTTTACAAGCCGCCGGTGGTGCCGTCGAACCCTTTTGGGATATCTTTACAATCCACAAGGCTTCTCATGTTCGCGATATCCTGGAACAATATGCCATTGGATACGTCCACTCCTCAGATCTCGTGGACGGAAAGATCCCCTTAACCAACATCGAAGACCCCTTCTCCCGCGATCCTATCCGGGATCCCGCTCTCCGAACACTTACAGCCCGTCCCCGCAACGCCGAAACCCCCGCCGAAGCCCTAGCCGCCGACTTCGAAACTCCAAACCCGCTATTCTACGTGCGAAATCACTTTTGGGTGCCGGTGGTGAATGATGCACCCGAACACACGTTGACTATCGAGTTGCCGGATGGTGATACCAAGACGTATACTCTCGCAGAGCTCCAGACAAAGTTCCCGTCACATACACTGACAGCCACGTTACAATGTTCTGGGAACCGGAGGAATCATATGACAAGAGAGACCAAGGCTACTAATGGGTTACAGTGGACTACGGGAGGAATTAGTACAGCGACATGGACTGGTGTCCGGCTATGTGACGTCCTTGCCGATGCTGGATATCCCGTTTCCGCTGTACGATCAGGAGAAATCGAGCCCCCAGAAGATGCTCAACACACACACTTTTCCGCCCTCGAAGCATATGGAGCCAGTATACCAACAGCAGTCGCTATCGAGGCCCGCAATGACGTTCTTTTAGCATATGGTATGAACGGCACTGACTTACCGCGTGACCATGGCTACCCACTTCGCGCTCTAGTCCCCGGCCACGTTGCCGCCCGCTCTGTCAAATGGTTATCCAAAATAACCCTCAGCGACGAAGAAAGTCCCTCTCAATGGCAACGAAAGGATTACAAAACCTTCGGTCCCAACGTCGACAAGCCAGACTGGTCTACCGCCCCCTCCATCCAAGAAATGCCCGTAACATCCGCCGTGACCTCTGCCGAACTCCACCCCAGCGCCCCATCCAGCCCATCAACTGAACGTCCTGTTTCCGTTAAAGGATACGCCTACTCGGGCGGTGGCCGCGCCATTACAAGGGTGGATATAAGTCTCGATGGAGGCACCACCTGGACACAAGCCCGTCTTATCGACGACGATAACTGTCAAAATACCCTCGCTAACCACCGTGGTCGCGGGCGCTCATGGGCATGGAAACGCTGGGAATATGATGGGCTTGTCACGGTGGTACCTTCGAAGACGATGGAGCCGTCGACTGTACGGGGGGACTTACTTAAGGCGGCGGAGGAAGAAATGGAGAGAAAGGGAGTGTCGTTTTTGTGTTCGCCGGATATTGTGGTGAAGGCTACGGATGAGAGTTATAACACGCAGCCGCAGACTCAGGCATCCGTGTATAACACGAGAGGTAACTTGGCGACGGCGTGGCATCGCGTTAGAGCATGTGAGCAGTGTGCGAACCCGGATGGTAAAACTGGACAGTCGCAGAAATAGATGCACACGGTAGACCCACATGTTTGTATGACCACTTTTAGATAACGAAACACCATTTACTAGTTACATCACATATAATAAGACTTCGCTTAGGTTAACAATGAAATAAGATTGTTCTATGAGGAATTAGAAGGGAAAACGAAAATACATAAAAAACAAAAACAAAACAGTGCAGTGTATTCCCGGCATCACAATCCCAACCATCAGTTACCACCGTCACGAAAATTCGTAGTGTACAAAGTCACAAAGCCATTTACTCATCATCCTCCTCCTCATCCTCGGGGGAGTCAGAGTGGTAATCAAAGTCTTCGGGCTGAACAGGCTCTTCACTCTCATCACCCTGATCCGCCAAGGGAACACGTGGTTGACTTTGAGTAGTAGCACCGGGAACAGCACGACCAGCAGTGGCAGTCAAGATCTCCTGGAGGCCCTGGAAGATTTCGTCGTTAACCTGTCTGCGAGAACCACCACTGCCACGGGTGCCGGCAGCACCACTAAGACGAGACGCATGCGGAGCTCTTCCAAGAAGGTTGTGGCCCTGGGGAGCGCTAGTTCTGGGGGGAGCAAGTCTGGGGAGCTTAGGTCTGATCAGAGTCTTGGGCTCGTTAGGCTTAGTGTCAATGACCAAGAGGGGTCCACCAGTGGCAGTCTTGACTGGACGGAAACGGCTGTCGGGGAAGCTGATGTACTTGAACTGGCCGGGGAGGACACGAGTCATATTGTCCATGTCGTAACCAGCCTTGTCACGCTTCTTGTGCTCGACAGGAGCTTCAGAAGTCTCCTTCTTCTTTTCACCTTCGGTGGCGCTACCAGCCTCAGCAGCAGGCTTGGCATCCGCCATATCCACATCCATGGCATCTGGGCCAGGAGTCTTTTCCTTCTTCTGGGCAATCTCCTTCTTTTGAGCGCGACGCTTGGCTAAAGCAGTGGTCGAGAGAACAGCCATCTTAAGCAGCGCTGGAGCCTCTTCGGCCTTAGCTTCCTGCTCAGGCATGTAGTCGAAGAGACTGGGGCGAGCAGAGCAATGGAACTTGAATGAGGGAACGTTGAGATCCTGGTCAAGAGCAATAACAGAAGTGGGCGAGAAAGAAAGCGACAGGAAGTGGGCGAATGGGAACCAGTACCAGTACTGGGTAAACACAGCCATACCGACAATACCGGACATGTTGAGGTTACCAGTTTGGGTCTGAAGGCCAATGGTACAGTTGCGGCCACCGGCATCAAGGATACCGAGCGAAAGAGCGGAACCGAAACGGGTCATGGCATCCTCGTGGCGGTTTGCGACAACCTTCTTCAGCGTCTTGCGGACGGAGGCAGCCTTGGGGTTCATGGTATCGTTCTGTTGAATGAGAATCATGGACAAGGCAATCAAAGCACCTTGGCGGACAAAGTCTGAGGGATCCTTGACCATGGGCTCCAAAAGCTCGATAGCCTCGGCAAGACCAGTACCAGCGCAGCTGATACCGAGAGCCATGGCAGCACCGTATCGGACATGAGGGTTGTAAGACTCGGCAAGCAGCTCGACCATGCGAGGAACGCTGCTGGGCTTGCGGAAAAGGACGAAGCCCAAGCTCATAACAGCAACACGACGGACGTCATCACTGACATCACTGACAGCAGTGTGAAGGAGCTTACGAACAGCCTTGTTGCTTCCGGTACCACAGTAGGCCATAGCGACCATGAGGATACCACCATAACGGAGGGCAGGGTTGGTGTCCTGGAGAAGAGTCTCGATCAGAGTGTCGGCACCTTCCTGGCGGTTGTACATAATCAAAGCCATACCGAGAGCAAGACCACGGACAGTCTTTTCGTGGCTAGTTTCGTGGGCGTATGACATCATGTCTTCAATGGCACTCTCGTTACCAGTTCCCAGCATGATCAAACCCATGCCAAGACCAACAGCCTCACCGTTGAGTGCCGAATCTGAGTAGAGGACCACCTTGAGCTTGTCAAGTAGCTCGGTAGATCCAGTTGCCATACCAGCAATACCCAAACCAAGGGCACCACCGTGGAGGATAACTTCCTCAACGGCGTCAGTGAACTGCTGCTTAAGGTAGTCAAGAGCAACGGCACCGTTGTTGGCATGAGCCAGACCGTAAGCGTAAAGAGCACCACCTTGGCTGTAAATAGAGCCATGGCTTGAGTTCTTGGGCAGGTACGGGTCGAGGAGCTTGTGGACTTGGTCGACGTTACCACGGTGGATAACACCGAGGGCAGCAGTAGCCGTGAACTTGCTCCAGTTGACAGCCTTGCTGAGCCAGTCAAGGTTATCTCTGAAGAACTTGTCATTCATAGTACCGTAGTTCATGAATGCGTTGCAGAAGGTCAGGGCAGAGTGGAAGATGGAATTACGGCCGTCGAGACACTCACGAACCTTGCTGAGAGAGGACATGTCTGACTTGTTGTTGGAGTACAGGAACTCGAGATTAAGACGGACAGTCTTGGTGCCGTTCAAGATGAGGTGAATGTTACTGAAAGCCTTGGAAAGCTTCTTCTCTGGAGTAGGTTCGTCGTCCTCGGTGGCGTCGGAATCTACAGCAGGAGCACCTTCTTCTAAAAGGGGTTGGTTCTCCCCGGACTGAGCAGGCGCGGCTGCAGCAGGAGCCTCTGTGGTGGGAGATGGCAGTTTTGAGATGACGTTACCGAGGAACTCTTGAGTGCTGTTGTCATACAGATCAAAGGCAATCTGGTAGGCCGAGACAACCGATGCATCGTTGCCAGTCTCGACCAGCTGACGAAGGATTGAAGCCGCCTTTTCAGGAGCATCAAGATAGACGGCGCACTTGGCGATGGCAGAGTAATCGGGGTCCTCAATGTCGTTCAGGACCTTGAGGATAACCTTGAGTAGGTTGTTACGGAATCCGTGCTCTTGGACAACATCAAGGCACATGGTGAGAGAGTATTCCATAAGATCCTTGACAAATGCGGGGTCATTGGGGTGGTCCTTTTGGGCATCAAGGATAACCTGTGGGTAAAGATCAAGGCGCTTCGATTCGAAAATCATGCCGAGAACTTGTCTATACTTCTTTTGCTGGATAGCAAGGTGGAAGAGCTGTAACACGCGCTTCTCAAGGGCCTGATTCTGGGCGGGCTCCAAGTCTTGGGCGGACTCCAAAGAAAATGTGTCGCGAGAAAGCAGAGACTTGGAGGGCATGTGCTGGGCAGAGAATGGCGTAGTGGGCGAAGTGACGGAAGCTTCTGACTGGGAGAAGTTGGTGCTCTTCTCACCAGAGTTCTGGGCGTTCTTGCGGTAAGCGGCGTCAGCCTGAGAAACCCAATGGTCAATGGACTCAGCGATGATAGTCTCTTCAAATTCGGTAGGGGCCGAAATGTCGAAAAGGTCCCCGGCGGAGAGCGAAAAGACCATGGCCTGGTGGTAAGCCTTGAGATGGTAGTAAACCTTGGCAAGAACCAAGGCGACGAGAGCGTGGTCGGGGAAGGTTTCATCGTCGTAGATGATTTCACTACAAAAGGTGGCGGTTGTTTGTTAGTATGCCAGGTCAGGATTGATGCCCAGGGGCCGATGCCATCAACTTGTATAGACGAATTGCGATATAACGTACATTTGCTCAACGTGGCCGGCAACCTCAGTCCAGAGGGTATCCATATCAGAGTTGAGGATATCAAGAGCGAAGCTCTTCAGCGAAACATCCTCATCATGGAGGAAAGCAAGAATGCCCTTGGCCGACGACACTGAGGTCGGAGCGAGGGTAGCAATGGCAGTCATTGTAAACTACCGAGCAGTATTTTGTGAGGGTAGATGGTTGAGTGTTTCCAGAATCAGACTGGAGCAAACAGATAAAGTGAAGACGAGCGTTGGTCGAGATATCAATTGAGAAGTAGGATGATGAACCAATGCGCAAAACGCGGGCTAGACGGAGGGGTTGGCGGGATGCAAAAAGAACGAGGCCGTCAACACTGCGTCACCGGAAGGGTGAAAAATGGAAACGGAAGCAAGATGTGATGACAATGGTTTAGCAACGGTGCTCACGACGCGCTAAACACAGAAATGGATAAATGAAGATCAAGGTTTGATGTTGGCAAGCAGCAAGTTGATCTTTGTTGAAGAGGGCAAAGCTACGACTGTAAGGTTACAAACAGTAGAGTACGTCAAGCAAGGCTTGCCTGGGACAGCTTTGCGCGTGCTTCCTGTAACCTAGTGCTTATAAACGCTGTAAGACGCTGTATAGGCATATTGCCCCGCCCCTTCATGGGGATGCCCTTGCGGCATGGAAGACAGGCCACTAGCTGAGTCAGCCATGTTAACGTGGGTAGCTTTACATGAGAGGTCCTAACACAGTAGAGGATTGTTAGTGGGGTTCAAAGTGAGACTTGGATTTAGCTTCACTCATAGCTAGCTTCGAGTGAACGTCAGGCATGAATTTGAAGTATGATACATACCAGATACTACAACTACAGTAGTGCATCACAGACATGCCAATCCCAAAACTTGAGTTAACATTATGGTGTTATGAACATAAGAAGATGGGTAGTTCCATTGGAAACTTTATAGTATTCTGGCTCTATAAAGTGCTTTTTGATAATAAAAACCTCGAGAGCTTAGGGAAATATCATAGGCATATATTGACATGACCATTTAAATCCTTATCTACCAATGTGCATATATGAGTGTACATACACGAACGATATTACTGCCTGATGACGATTTTTTTGTAAATACAATCTGAACATTGGGCAAAGTCAACTGGACAGGCTGTCAGCAGGCTGTGGACCGTGCTGTGGGTACCATAGACAGCTCTTTGGGCTAATCCCAATTCCCGTTATCCCTTGGTCGCTTTCACCCATGGCCCTGTAAGTGTGAGATGTGAGTGGCAAGGGCCTTGACATAAGCGACCTTCGACGATTCGATTTGTGGTGGGTTGAGAAACTAGTTCACAAGACAAAATGGTTATCGACATACATATGAACCATAACACAATGCTGTCGAAACATAACATACAGATAGGATTACAGGAGTTACTCCGACATATTGCCACAATACCCCAGGCTAATTTGGCCGACTCCTTTGGAAAGTAGTCTATATGGTAAACTACCGAATAGTAGTCAAATGGGAAGGAAACACACGTAGTTAAACTCCACTTTTCATCAAGTGTAGTGAAGTAAAGCTTGTTCCTGGTTGCACAGCCGCTAAGAAACCCCTCAAACTACCCTGTAAAGGTGCGCGCTGGCTGCAGCAACTACTGCAGGTTTTCACGGTTCCTGGGCACTTACTGGGCCTTTTCTGGGGAAACAACCTCCATGTTTTTTTCCTGTCATCTCACACACGGCGCTTGCTGCCATTCATACACACATACTTTCTTGAATTTTACACGCCCAACTTACGGCGTGCAACCAACGTCAAGTCAAGACAGGAAGCTGCGCCGACCCCGTCCATTCTTTTTCAGGACGCCACTGCACGTCAACGCCTGCCTTATTCTCATGTGCCTCCGCGGCCCGACAGTCCAGACTTCCGCATTTGCGCCATCATCGCCATCCATAAAAATCGTCTTCGGTCGCAGTTTTTATCCCTAGCTCACGCTTCAGCAATCTATCATCCACCAGTACGACATCATCATCCTATACGATAACTGTCATTCCATATATCAACACTCTTAGTCGTTTACTTTAATGCTACAATTTGTCACGTGCGACTGGCCTTTGAGTCTGAACTCTATCTTTGTCCTCACTTATCTCTCCGACTTGGACCTGTCTTGCTACAATCGCGTCAACCACTGCTAAACCGCCGATCCTGAGCTTGCACCGCCCAAAAGCTTGCTCGGTGTGACAGGTGCCAGCAAAAGAGAGAAAAAGACAAGTATTCGCAAAGTTGAAATTTGTTTTTGTCCTTTGCTCTCGTGCTCCGTGTTTCTCGCTGCTTAAGACGTGTGGTGTCCCTTTTTCTGGACCGCCGTCTATAGCCCGAGACCCGTTGGTCCGCTTTTGATTTTTGGTCCTCTTCAGACTCAGACAAGGTCGTTTTCCCCGTGATACGTCCTTTCTATCTCCCGCAACTGGTGCTTAGTCGCCCTTGCCATTGCCCTGCCGTCGCGCGACCCAACCTCGGTCCCCAGACACACACGCATACCTTATTCTACTGGCGCATCACGACTAACTTGGGCCGCGCCATTCACCATCGCATTCCCGTTGGTTGGCTTTCTCTGTTTCCATACGCCTGACTTTGCCTGTTCGCAATCGCCCATTCCAGTTACCCCTCTCGCTCTGCAAGCCTTGCAAACTCCACCTTGCAGCGTGATTGTGCAGACAGTGATTGATCGCTTAGCCTGCACATACCCACAGACATTGTTCTTGTATTGCAACGTCCACGTCATTTCTCTCCGCGCCGTAAATCCATTGGCCTTTTTTCATCTTGTTTCTTCTATCTTCTCATCTGTCTCCGTACGCGCCGCGCCGCGTTTTCTTTGGAGTCGAAATCTCGACAAAATCGCGCAAGCGGAAGCATGCTTTGATCACACACGATTCCCAACAACACGTTTGAATTCTACGACATGGATATCAGAGGTATCCTCAATGATAACGGTGGTGGCGGCGATCGCGGTCAACCACCGAGTGCACCTCCAACTGCCGTTCCCAACCAGCCATCTCCTAGCATGCAGCGCCCACCACCCGGACCCGATGCGCGAGGAGCGCCACCTCCGGGCTATCAATATAGTCAATCACCTATGCCAATTGGTCCGCCGCAAAATAAACCGCCGTATGGCAGTGAATACCCGCCTCACCACCATCCGGCAAATGAACAGCCCGGCGCGCCGAGAAATAGTCGCGATTATTCCCAACATCCGAACGGTCCGCCCTCATACCCCCCGCCTCCGTCACAAAAACAACCGACGCTCCAGCAGCCACCGCAGCCGTATATGCGCCCTCAATCAGTTGCCTACGATCCACGCGCTCAACCACCACCTCAGTTATCCGCTCCTGGTCCGCCGTACCGACCATCGCCCAGTCAGTCTCAGCCAGGCCCTCACGAGGCTTATTATGGTCATCCGGGGCCGCATGGTCAATATCCAGCTGGTCCTCCGCAATCTGGTCCCCAAATGGCACCTGGGGCTCCCAAGCCGCCGCAACAGCCGCAGCAGCCTCAACACCAAGCTCATCAGTACCCACCTTCAAGAGGAAGTTATCCGCCACCTAGACCACCGCTTTCTATTCCGACAGGCCATGCCCAACATCCTCAATCTCAATACCGCAACCCGTCGCCGCGCACTCCGTCTATGAACGAGCCGCCCAATCAGCCGTCACCTCGCACACATCCAGCTCAACCTCAGTCGGCTGGTTTAGCACCTGGACCGCATTCACAATATCCACCACACCAAAGGACACTGTCAGCTCATTCTACGCATGGTTCCGCCGCGCCGCCAGCAGCCGTTCCGGGTCAGCCACCAAACTACGGTTACCCAAGTCAATCGAGTCCAGTGTTAGCGCCTGGTCAAGTTCCTATGTCGGGATATCCTCGGACTCTATCACATCCCCAGCCACAAAGGTCCGGACAGATGACTCCCGTCGGACACCCTAGTGAAGGCCGTTCGGCCTCGGTCTACGCGGCACCGGGAAGGCCTGGACCTGGACCACCGTCTACGAGCCCAGGCATCACGCCTGGTGGTTACGGCGTTCCATCCGGGCCTCACCCACAACACCATGGACCTCCTCAGCATCATGAGAGACCGTACCAAGTAGCTGCTGGTGATCCAATGCACCGAGGTCAATATCCATCACCGCATCAAATCTCTGCAGGACTTCCTAGAGGTGGTTCGGTATCGGCCCAACAGGAAAGAGTTGAGCGCTCTGTATTTCGCGGTCAACAAGGCCCACCACCACCGGGACACCCACTCGAGACGCCACAACAATATTCCGGAGTCCCAGGACGGTCACCTTCTATGCCGCAAACAGCCCCGCCACAATTTCAGCAACCGCCGTATCGTCTCTCTGTTCCACCAGGTGCTGTGATGCCACAACATTCGTCGTCGCAAACTCGAGGCCCGCAAGCTCCGCAATCAGCTGCTGCTGGGCCTGTACAACAACCACTAGCTGTTTTGCCTCGTCAGCAAGGCTCGCCTCACACTAAACCATCACCCTTAGAATCTAGCGGCGCTAGGGATGCACTCCAAAATCCGGAAACCCCAGTAAGATCCCAGCAAGACACGGCCCCACCAGTAGCTCTAGCGCAAAATCAGGGACGCCAGCCTCACCAAGAAATACCACAGGTGAAATTCAATCCTGTTGAAGCTACAGAATCTCGGTCTACAAAAGTTAATTCATCGACTACTATTCCATCTACCGAATCCGCTGCACCTCGTCTGTCTTCGGGTCCTAGTCCTCAACAGCCACAAAACATTGCTCCTATTCATCTGCCTCGCGACAACCGATCCTCGCGAAACGATTCCACGTCCTCAATCACTTCTGCCGAACCGTCTGCGCATTTGGGTGCCGAGTCCAAAGAGCCTGTGACCCGTCGACAATTCGCACCCGGGGAATCTACAAGATCAGCGGAGCCGCCAAAACCCAGGGGTACTGGGCTACAAACAACACATTCCAAGACCGAGGCGCCGTTGCTTCTTCCACAGTCATTAGCGCAGCCACTTCCGTCGTCGCCGCAGTCATCAAACGCTCAAAACCCATCAACTGCGTCAACTGCTGCCCCTGCCGATAATAAGCGATCAGGAACTGCGGTTCTATCCGTCAATACTGAGATTCCGCCTGGATCTTTGTCTCGCACCCCGAATCTGGAATCAGCCGCGCCTGCTCTTTCCCCAGCTAGAGCTTCATCCAGTAAAACTACGACACCTGTCATTGAAAAGGTTACTCCGGCAAAACGCAAAAGCTCTGATACGCACAACATGATGCAAGTCGATTCCACCAAGCGTCGTGACCTCAAATTTAGCCCTGATCGTCACATGCCCGCCAACGGTACCGGGCCTAACCCACGCAAAACGGCAAGAGGCTCTATGTCTTCGGGTACCTTGCCTGAGAAGAAGAGGATCAAGGTCAGGCACTCACAAGAACCTGTTTGGGCACGGAAATATGTGTCGGGTGTGCGTCTCAACCACGAAAACTTCCAACTGCGTCAAGCCAAAAAGATTGCTCCTCCGGTACCACAAGGTGCTCGTCCTAGCCATAATGGCCGTGCTAGTCCTCAACGGTCGCGCAGCCATGGCGGGCCCATCAACAGTACTGGTATAGTTCCTGGCCAACGGTTTCTTGGTCAGTGGGAGCCATGCATGTCGAACATCAGGCGGATATCCGGGATTGCTGAAAGTGTTGCGAACTTTATTTATGCCAACATTATTCAATTCCCCAACGCCATGGAGCTTTCCCGCTATGGTGCTCAATTTGAAGTTGAGGCCAAGCTGGGGACTTTGCTTGATCGCGCCACGAACAAGAGAATTGAGTCACCGGTTGCTTCGGAGTGCGTGCTTCACGAAAGTTCCCAAATAAACTTTCGTAGTGACATGACGGAACGGCAGCACAAAGATTACAATGATGCATTGAACGGCATGACGACCACCAGCACGGCCAACCGTGATCACCGAGTACCTATCGAGTACAAGCATCGCCGGGAGATTGACCAGTACTTCCCAATGCCTCAAGGCTCTGAAGAACAGTTTCCTCCACCAATTCGTGATCTCATCCGCCAGCAAAAGTTTCCTCCCAAGGTCCGCGTGACTATGGATCAGAAAGACCCTTCACGCATTATCGCACAGATTGTCAAAATCCGGCTTGCGGATCTATCAGTTTCGTTCCCTTCAAGTCCCTTGGACTGTCGAGTGAGCATCAACATTGAAATCAAGTGGTCAGGGTCCATTAAGGATCTTGATGCACAGTCAAGTCAAGCCCCCAGCTCTGTTAAAATACGCCGGCAGAAGGATCGTTTATCCTACCGCCAGGGTCCGTATCAGATTGATCTCACTCAAGTGGTGAGTTCCCAGGTAAGTTCCAAGTCCACTCTGTCTTCATTCTATGGCTGATCACAAACTAACTATCCGCTTCATAATAGAATGGCAACACCAAGAAAGATCATGAACTCGAAGTCGAACTTAATCCCGACGCCATCTTACAACAGGGCCGTCTTATTCTGGAGAATGCCCCGCAACATGGCTATCAGGCACTTGTTGAAGGTTTTGTGGAAAATATCCGTATGTTGGCGCAAGAACCGTCAGAGATAGCTCGGTAGAATTCCGTACCTTCTCGAAGTTCTCGTCATGCAGTTATCCCGAAGCATCCTTTGACTAAACGGAGTCCTAAGCGTCTTCGTTGACGTGTCAGTTTTGCCTGTTTCTTTTGCTTTTAGTTTTCTTTGTATTGTCTCATTGCGTGGGTCGTTTGTTTTTTTTTTTGTTTGTAACTCTGCATACACGCGGTTTTGGGGTCGTATAAACATTGGTCACCTCGGTATAGAAATGGGAGTTTATCTTTGTATTCTTATTCTTTTTTGTCTCTAGACTTTTCATAACAAGTGCCTCTGATTACCATTTTATTCCATTAACAAGAATTAGTCAATTATTTGAAGAAAACATGTATCATTATCACACAAGCCAATTACTATAAACATGTGACCTTTTTAATCCAGACCCTCGAATGCCAGAATTCCATGAGCTCCCATGGGGCCCAACTTGCGCTTCTTAGCAGCTTCCCGCTCCTTTTCTCTTCTACTCCGCTCACCATCAGAATCAGAGTCCGAGTCAGAATCCGAATCGTCGTCTGAGTCTTCCTCGTCGTCCTTATCGTTAGAGTCCTCTTCCTCATTCTCGTCCTCATCCTCGTCAGAGTCACCAGACTCGTCATCAGAATCACTATCCCTTGTCCGCTTAGTACCTCTAGGCTTCGTCTCACCATCACCACTGTCAGTATCCAAAGACATGTCCTCCCAGATCTTAACAGTGTTGCTATCCGCTGAAATCAACCGTCCGTAACAGTCAACTTCAAGATACTCCACAGCATTCTGGGTCAAGTTGTCGTGTTGAAGGGTCATCTCGGAAAGTGTCTGGCGCCCGATGAGATCGACGAAACGGATGCTTCCGTTGCCTGTTCCACAGGCAACTACGTGGCCGAGACCGAGACTCTCGGGGAGGTATACTAGACACTCGATGTTCTCGTCACGGATAACCTTGATCTTGTGAATGGGCCGTTCAATATCGTTGATGTCCCAGAGCTTGAGAGTTCCCTCGTCGGTACCGGTGACCACAAGACCAGGCTTTTTACTGGACTTGCGTGCGTGCATGTGTGGGATGAAAATCGCCGACATGGTGAGATCATCCTGTTCGACAGAGTCCGTTACCACGCCCTTGTGCATGTCGCTAATGGCGAGGGTATTAGCGCCCGCCGTGAGCCACTGCTTGCTGGCGCCAGAGGTACTTCCGTCGGTAGGCGGCAAAGCGAAACAGTGGCTGACGATGGAGACATGGGGCTGTGTAGGCTCTACTCTCTTCTTTCCAGTGGTGGGGTTCACGCCAATGACCCATGGGTTGTCGCCGGCGATAATCAGCGTGTTGGGGTTGAGAACAATCATCTTGTAGGGTGCGTCGTCCTTCTCCGGCTCGTTCATGCATACTTGGATCTTACTCTCCACCTTACCAGTCTCGGGACAGAACCCCTTGACTAATTTATCCGTGCCGGCAGAGTATAAACGGGAGCCATCTTCATTATAGGCAAGGGCGCGACAGGCGCCGGTGTGACGGGTGACTTTATACAGAGTCTTGAGAACGGGGGTATCCCGCGACTTAAGATTCGAGTTGGGTGCCCGGTAAACGGGCTCCTTGTCGCCGTAGTTTGTGGGAACGGGAAGCTCATAGGTAGTGATACGGCCGGAGACGAAACCAATGGTGAACATGGGCTTGGTAGGGTGGACGGCCACGGCGGCGATGTCGTCGGAGACGGGGAAGGAGCACGTGTTTTGGAACATTGTGGGGGATGTAGTGTGTTGGTGGGTATTAAATGATATTAAACAAAGGCTCCCCGAGAAGAGGATTCGATGGTGAGTTTAGGAACCGGGAAAGGGTTCGATATGCCGCTTTGCGAAGCTTGGGCGCATTATACTTTGATGTTCTCACTTGCAATAAACCACTTGGGACTTTTTAGTGGGTCTTTGTCGTACGGTTTTATCGATTTGGGTTAACTGTAACCCTACTGTTAGCCAAACTGTTAAATTGAAATCAAGCATGTTGCGCTTACGGTGTTTATCGCGCTAACCTTTGAAAGTCCATGCACTCTAATTATCCGACAAGTTGAGAACATAACAACAAAAAAGTGGAGACGCCCATCGGAGGTGGCCGATACCTTGATAAAACTGACATATTATCGCGGTAATGTAATCTATTGGGCGATTAAAAGCATGTTGCATGGTGTAAGTTGTTACTCGATGAGATCGAGTAATCACCCCATGCGGCAATTACAGGAACGCTATCGTTGGACACACAAGTGCGAGTTCCGCGGTATCCACATTCGTGGAATCTGGGGATAAACTGGGTTGGCCATCTGCGACAATGGAGTTTTCATTACGTTTTGACAGGCCGGGCGGCAGTGTAATTTACATGTGTAACGAGA
The DNA here is from genome assembly GCA_025685495.1 of Huntiella abstrusa. Lineage (NCBI taxonomy): Eukaryota > Fungi > Ascomycota > Sordariomycetes > Microascales > Ceratocystidaceae > Huntiella > Huntiella abstrusa. The sequence goes on along the minus strand of JAJNMT010000284.1, from coordinate 61,498 downwards.
CAACAGATTGAGTGTGGATGGATAGATATAAATTCATTAATTATTGGGACTGCTTTCCCACAAGGTATCAAAGCAAGGAAGAACGTAAAGAGGTACAACTACATATAAATCCACCGGTACTTTTCAGGGACCACCAGATAAACAAAACACAATAACTGATATAATAGAAACATAAAACAATTTAAATCTTCTCATCGTTGGCACCCCGTGCACTGCCGACAGATGGAACCGACTTGTCAGTCGGGGTGACAACGGACTCCATGACGACCTCTTCACCAGGAGTCTCCTCGACGTCCTCAGGGAGTACTAGGTTAAGGAAGGTGCAGATGATAGCTGCAACGACGAAACCCGATTCCATGATAATTTCAATAGCGTTGAGGAAACCCTCAAGCGCATGGTTATTGCCGCTATATGTGAAGACGTAGGTGAAGTAATCCGGCTGAAGGGTAGCACCATATCCCAAGGAAAGACCAGCAGTCAGAATGAAGCGGTTGCGACGGGTAAAGGGGACACTACGGGCGATAATAGCGATACCGGAGACGGCGACAGAGGCGAAAAGGAAGGATGTCATACCGCCACGGACAGCGGCGGGAATAGCGACGAGAGAGGCGGCGAATTTGGCGAAGATTCCCATAATGATGAGGAAGAAGCAGCAGAAGTAGCCGGCGGTGCGGTTGGCGCAACGGGTGAGAGCGATGACGCCGTTGTTCTGGGCGAAGGTGGTGACGGGGGTGATTGTCATGAGAGCGGCGAGAACACCGTTGAGACCGTCGGCTAGGACACCGCCTTGGATACGACTTTCGTAGGTCATGCCACTTACTTCGAGGCGGGAAACGTCGCAAGTAGCGGTGATGTCACCGATGGCTTCGCAGGCACAGATTATGTATACTGTTAAGCATGGCAGAACCAGTGGGCCGTAGATGGACAAGGGGAATGTGTGGACCCAGATGTACGAGATGACGGGGGCCTGATCAATGCTAGACTTGTCAAAGTAGTTACAGGCCGCAGCGATAACACAGCCAACAAACAAACCACAAATGACACTGCAACTCTTCATAATTGGAGCCCCAAACCGCTCACAGAGAAGAATCGTAGCAAAGACACTGAACCCGAGACCAAGGAACTCAGCAGAACCCCAGGGGAGAGGGTGGGGAGCATCAGTGTTGGGACACATGGAGTAGTAGCCGGTTTCGGGGCGAGAAATGCAGCTTCCGGAACCACCGGCCCATTCTTGGAAGGCGGATTGAATGAGAGAGACGCCGATGAGAGTGACGGTGGGGCCGGTGACGATTGGAGGGAAGACGCTAAGGAGGACTTTGGGGGGGATGAAGGCGAGAAGGACTTCGATGAGAGCGCAGACGGCGGAGGTGCCGAGGACTGGAGATTGGTGGTTAGAGATTGATTGGGGAGGAAGGTTGGAGGGTAAACTTACTGGCTCCGTAGGCCTTGGGACAGGGAAGACGGTTGCCATCGGCGTCTACTTCGCAGTATCCATTATTGTACATTTGAGTGAATGCGCTAAAATGGAATAGAGGTTAATGAATGTCTCAGAGAGAAAAACTCGATTTCAGCTATGGCGACTTACCCGGTAGCAACGGAGATAATGGCAAACGAGATGCCAACAACCGATAAAAGTCCAGTACCAACGTAATACGGAGTCTTGAAGATACGGAATCTAGTAATCTGGACAAGCGACAGGGTTCCCGAAACAATCAAAGCAGTCGAGACAAGATATTGTTGTTCGGTGGTACTAAGGCTAACACCACCTGCACCCGACATGATCAATGGTGGTGTAATAACACCGGCAAGCATAGCAAGCGCATGTTGTAAACCTAACAGAATGGCTAGAACCAACGGCATCCGATCGTTAAGGCCAAAGAACGGCGCAATATGGGTGCTCTTCTTCATGAAAGGGAGGTTTGGCCGGAATAGATGACCATAGTTGTAGTCGCCTAGAAGACCCTCCTTGGTAAGAAACATGCGTTTTGCTCCACGGAAGAAGTTTGCTGGCGACCAGTTATGACCTGGGTCTTCATGGCGAGCAATGTTGTCGGGGCCTTGATCTTCATCCATTATGGCGATGTATATATGTATGTGAGATGTCGGTTAAAAACAAAGTAAAGAAATCGAAAGTATCCAAGAAAAGAGATATGCTAGTAACTCGATCTAGTAGTTTAACCCGATAAGGTGAAGTGGGCCCGGGTAGTGGGGATATCGATGTGCGATGGTGAACGACAGAAAGTATCGAGAACAATGGACGTTCAAGACGGCGGACGGGTTCATTTTTATAGTCTGGTTAATCTATACCTATAAGACAAAAAAAAGTATCGCCCCAAGCGAGGTAGTATCTTCTGATAACGACAATCCGGGACTCCATCCATCGATCCTGTTCCTCTGGCCCGATTAGGAAAGCATTTGGGATTCTTCTAGTTTGGGGGGAATTCGTGGCAGCGGGTTCAATAGTGGGTATAGTATAAGGAACTAATTTATAGTGAATAATTGTGGTTAATGGGTGATTTGAGCTGTTGATAAGGTATTTACTAGAGAGTCGTGGCCGGCTTGGAGATTGTATGGACATGATGGCTACATATTGTGGGCGCACAAACCACGGATAGTTTGTTTGGACTGCGTCATTCACTTTTCGTAGTAACGGGGCCTACATCCTTTACAGGGCAGTCAGGGCACATTGGGATACGGGTCTGGACTATCAATAGCTAGCCTTAGTCCGATAGCTAAGTCAAGATAGCATAGCTCTTTGCTTCAATACTAGACTAGACGCTACCACTCTAGCCCGGTCTGTCAATGGGTAGAAATCACAGTCATAAAGAGGGGGTATATCTACGCAATTAAGTTCCCTCAAGACCAAGATGTATCCAAATTGAGAATTGTAGCTTTATCACGCTTCTATCATATTTTCACCATAAGATTAACATTCGTAGCCATGACAAGCGACAACAATCTTTACGGTGTATAACTATCTCCAAAACGGAGTCCCTCTAAAAACCCGCCCACACCCGAAAATACTCTCATCGCCTCCTACCGAAACCTGATAACGGGCGGATTCCGTCTAGAAGCTTGGTGGCAAGGGGGAAGAGCCCGGAGTACGCGAGTAAGCTCTTTCTCAGCTACAGCGTTGTAATCCAGGGTTGCAGACGAATTTAGTCAAGAGGCACACGTAACGTTGGGTTCTGTTCTGTTCGGTGGCTGCCGGGTGGGATGAAGATCTTGACTTTATGGGCTTTGATTTCATGGGGAGGTCGGCAGTGTCCGAGATTATGTGGCTTTAGATGACGAAGGGTATTGGTAATGGTACTGTTGATGTAACGGTTGATCAGTAACGACGTCATAGTAATTGTACCTTTCCAATTACAAACAAGAATAGACGTCAAAGTATCCCCACAAGATCATCTCTTGATTCTACAAAACTATCCAAAATCGGTCATAGATATTTCCCATCTTGGTTTAAGTCATCATGTTACGGGAGGCTCAAATTCGCCTGGCACAAGCGGTTTCATTCCATGCCATTGTGTGCTGTCAAGTACGTAATGAAAACCAGGAGATGCAGCTTTCATTCGCCATGAGAACTCCAATTAAGGAATACAGACGAACTACATGTGTCTGGGCTCTGAATGTGGGGTTTGGGAGAACATGACGACCTATGATGTATGTCTAGAATAGTAACCATTAAATTCATCGATATTGATTCACAAACCCCTCTTTCTCGGCCGCAAAAATGCTTATCTGGAATTTCTACAAGTCCAAGTAATGCCATCGAGTAAGAATCGAACCCCACAACAAACTTGACCAGGATCAAGCCCGTCACTACCGATAAGCAGCCGCTTCAAGTGCCAAGACTAGGATGTGATACGTCTTCAAGGTCGTCACCAAAATGGACGTATTATGGCGGTATATTGTACGCTGAAAAGATTGAATGGAATGATAAAGCGATTACCATTAGCCATTCCGGGCGTGTCTGTAGCCTTGCATATCAACCTGGCCGAAACACCAAGTAATCGCTCAAACAGTTACTATCAACGTCTAAATATGTACACACAAGTCGGCCTTCTCCCCTAGAAAGGATGATATCCGAGACCTACCAGCCCAAAGGAGTCGCGGAAAACGTGCGCTACTTGCTATGACGGCGGGCTCCGATGGTAGGGACTAAGGGTAAGGGTAATTTATATTTACATCATCAAACTGTTCAACATCTCCGAGTATCGCTCATCTAATGTGTGAACAAGATATTGGGCTGGCGAGGTTACATGCAGATATTCAGCTGAATAACGCACCGATAAGAGCGGGCGCAACTATGCATATCGAGATATTTCTACGGCTTGTCTTCTGCCTAAATGCGGTAGTGTCACGAGACTAGTTGATTACCCATTGTATCCTCATTCATTATTAACTCTGACTTGTCAAGTATCTAGAATACATGTCTAATTGCCTTCCTAAAGCTCATCATGGTCATCTGTACTTGTGCGTGCGTCAAGCTGCTTATTCAGTTCCCCCAGATTCTTAAAGTCCGGTCCATCTTCACCCAGACCCCAGGCAAAGATACCACCAATGGGATACTGATCAATGATACGTTCAAACTTGAGCGCAAGCACCTCGGGTGTATCATATGTCCACCAGATATTCTCACTCTCATCAAAGTAACCATAACCACCACCACCAAGTTCAGTGAAATTCCCCTTTGTCAAAGACCGTTCAAACGATGCCTCGAGATCTTCAGGGCATTTATCATCCCAACTGAATGCGCCTGCCTTGCCCAAGTCAGCACCGGTGTGCGGATCTTCCATGATTCCCGTGGGACAACCAATTGGCTTGGTGGACAAGTCACACGTAGTACCGTCGGTATGGAACCATTTGGCGTACCACGCCAGACCGAGATTGAGTTTTTCAAGAGGGGCACCGGTGCTGACGTATAGTTCTAGCGCGTCGATGGAGTCTTGGATTCCACTGTGGTGTTTAATCACGGTGTCACGACGGTTCATCAGGTCATATGTCATGACGTTGAGAAAGTCGAGACTCTCCATGATACTAGGCATAGTATGATTGGTGAAAGCAATGAGATCTTCCGCACGACCCGGCACCGCCGCTGTTAACAACGTCTCCGGCCCAATAGCATTCCGAATCGAAGTAAGAAGACTCGGATACGCCCAGATTTCCCACGTCTTATTCGAGTTCGGGTTAATCTTGTAGTCTTCCCCATTGCCCCCGGGATACTCCCAATCGATATCGACACCATCGGCTCCCGTCCGTTTAATCATGGTAGCGACATTCTCAGCCCAGATCTTTTGAGTCGTGGCGTTTCTAGCGCCCACGTCAAAGCCACTGGTGTCACCCCATCCGCCGATTGACACGATGAACTTGGTGTCGGTGGGGAATTGGGGACGGAGATCGGAGATGTTGGCGAAGAGAGGGTAGGTTTCTGGGGGATCTTCGTTGAAGAGGGGGGAGTTGAGGAAAGCCAAGTTGACGTGGGTGATGTGTCGGAGTTCCTCGGTAGCGGGGAGAGTATCATGTTGTCTATGTTATGAAGTTAGTTTTCATCCCGGCAACATCCTTAAAACCCTAGAAACATACCCCGTGAGATACATGATATTTCTCAATGAATTTCCCGTAGCCATAACACCGGATACACCGGCCAGGACACACCCGGCCCGCAAATAAGTGGAAGTGGACCAACGCATGAAGAAAGAAGCAGGAACCAATTCGTGTATTACACTACTAACAGGATGAAGGACGAATATCCCGAATCTCAACAACTCAATCTTGCCTTCTATCGTCCTTTATATATCGATCTCGATTATGTCCTCCTGAATACAACATACTCAACTGCATTATCCCGAGAAGTCTCCCGGTGGTACTAGACGCAGGGTTATATCCTCAGTAACCCTAACACAATGTCACCAAATACAAACTTGGTTTTTATTAGAGACGGCATGAACAGGTACAGGTGGAACAGGGGCTCGCCAATCGTGAAGTACAAAGCTTGCAGGTAACCGTCCGGTAGTTCATGGCGTCGGTGGTACATACATATGTACATACAGTTAAGAGAATGGCAGGTGTCTGACCAGTCGCTTTTTGTATTGTAGATATGCGCCAACGAGACATGGAGGAAGCGCATGACGGATGGCATGTTTCCAAGAGTCTCATGCAAGACATCAAAGTCAAGGGGGCTGGGCTCTGACGCCACGGTAAGTGGGTTTGGTCTCGTGGACATCAGAAGGAATATCCTTCCATTGACTTGTCAAGTAACCGACATGTTTGAACGTGGTGGTACATACATATCTCGTCTCTTCTAGAATACGGAACACACAAGCAATATTGCTTTTTAGAAGATCCCAACAGCCCCACGCACGCTCTAGCAAGCTAGCAAGCTAGCAAGCTCTAAACCCCATACAAAGCCTGGTCGTCCTGTTTGTGTTTGTGGGGTGGAGGAGTCAGGGCCAAGTGGGCTATGGGATCAATGATCAATGCACCTCACCCACTAGGCTAATTGCGGACAAATAGGTCGTCGGCCAGCCAAAAACAGGGAAGTCTTTGAGCGTACAATGTGTGTGGACTGCTACTGAACAGGGCGATGCGAAGGCTGGTCTGTGGTGAACCGCACCTTCGGGTTTTCCGCTAGATATAGTGTGTGGAAATCTACGCAGGTGAGGGGATGGAGAACCGAGGAAATGGAGAGAGACGATCTTGACAGGTATTTGATGGCCCCACCTAGCTGGGGATTTCGTTATTGTTGTTGTGAGTTTACTTTTCTTGAGATCTTGCCCGTGGATTTTACTTGGTTGGATATGACCCCCTTGCTTTAAGAACATATTGTACATACACATGGCCGGAGTTTCTGTATGAGGTTGATGATGTGTCTATCGGGATAAACCATTCCGGTTGCCAAGCCCGTAAGCCCGTTGTATGTATGTACACACATATATTACAGGATCTACATTCAAGTTCGTTGCCCGACTTTGCTGTCAAGTCCCGTTGACATGACAAGTAGCTGAGACGAAGTGGTATGATACAGTCGTTTTCGTACAAGGCACCATGCAAAGATGCCGTCAACAACAAGGGCCACCAAGTCATTATGACTGATGACTTTGAAAACTGTAAATTGGCCAGTTGAAGCGGGGAAATCTCCAGAAAGGTGGCTGGAAAATGGGATTCTTGGGGAATATCGTGAAGGATTAGGAATTTATTGTGCTGGAGTGGATGTATTGTGACGAGGATTTCGGGGCTTCTTTTTGACCGGTTGAGGGCTGACGGGGCTTGAATGTGGCCTGTGTTTCTGATATCAAAGGGCTGATTGTTACGTGTAAGAAGTATCCCGCCGGTGGGTGTACCCAAGAACTTGGAAAAGTCTCTCAAAGATTGCTGGTTCTTTGCCGGTCATTCGGGTTCATTCATCCCTCTTTGTCAGATCCAACATCGGATAACCAACCAAAAGCCCTGTCAACCCACAACATTGGGCCCCAGCCAAAAGCAATACATTAGGCTGAGTGCAAAACATGCCCCCTCCAAAAAAAGCAAAATTAACCAAGCGAATATGTCAGCTCAAAGTCAATTCACCCCGAGATTTCTCAACTTTGTAAAGTCGTTATTAATAGCCAAAAACTCGGTATGAAAAACCCAAGAAACCGGGCAAACAAAGGCCAAGACTAGCGTAGCGAGTCCTGGGGCTGGTTCCAACTTCCTAGTTACTGCACAGAACCACACAGACTACTTATGGGACCCGGGGAAAACCACCAGAACTGGCGAAACATGACCACCTATTGGCTAGCACTGAAGAAAGAAAGAGACCCTATGAACGAACCGATGAAGTGAGAATGAGAATGAACTTATGTGCCCGTTTTTTTCTCTATCCTGCATGTTGGTGGCTAGGGAATTTGGAGGACGAACGGACGGACCTTGAAGAGAATTAAACATGGAGACGGCGGGAAAAACGGACTTGGAGGAGATTTACCATGTTTCTTTTTTTCTTTTTCCTTTTTTAATTTCTATTTTCTCTTCTTATTCTCGAAATAATAAAAAATCTCGGGCTATTATCGTCCACAGTTTGTTATATCCTCCCCACACTTTTTCTTTGGGGGGTTCTCTTTGTTCTATGTATATACATATGTACATAGTCAGCTTCTACTTGCCACTTCAAGAGAAATCTTCACCGCGTTTTCCATTCCCTTGGGCCCCTTCAATCCCTCGTCCTTTTTGGTGAACATTATTGTCTTCGGCTTACGGCATTTCCATTTAGAGCCGTATACATAACATCCCTAAATCCCCGCTGTTACTACCATATCATCCTCTGTTGTAACTAGCCCAAGTCCCAGTCAAGTCGAAACTAGATAAGAACGGCGGCATATTATCAATCATCCTAGACGTCTGGCGTCATTACTATGTCTAGCCTAGACCTTTTTCCCTACTAAACTGCTTTGTTCCTGGCTTTACCTTTCTTCTTTAACTACTTTAGGCTGTTCTTCGCCGCTTCTAATCCTTCTTGGCTATATCTGACAGACTGACAACCATCTGTCTCACTTTAACTTCCTTTACTTTACTTCATCTAATGTACTTTGGACTCTTCTCTTATGCAAATAGCTACCATACTTCAACCATAAAAGCCGCCTATACGCCACACTATCGCCAAAAGATGAGATCACCATCCCAGACACCATCACCACCTGCAACTCCGTCAGCAGCATCTGTCGCTACAAACTTCACACCTATTACAGGAACCGCTCATGTAGCAGACGAAACTCTCTCTTCAATGTCAACCCACGCCCCACCAATATCTCTACTCTGGAGACCAGATGAGATAGATGCCGAGAGTACCTTTGATCGCGACTCCTTCGCCTTAGGTCTCGAAGCAGCTTCATCCGACTATGACTCGGGAGAATTCAGTTTAGAAAACTACGATCTAGAAGTGTCATCCATCATCATGCGTCACGAGTTTGAAAATGGTCGTCGGGTAGGTGCTCTCTTTTATTTCCGCATGTCTTAGCTCCAAGACTTGGCTCCGAGACTTGGCTTTAAGACGGGGTCTGACTGACAGTTTGACCCTCCCTGACTTACATTTTTACTTACTAACCGTACCACTTTAGTTTCACAAATTTCGCCATGGTCGTTACCCGCTACCAAACGATGATGCTGAACAGGAACGCGACTCTTGGAAACATGCTTTGCAACTTGAAGTTACCGATGGTCTTTTATTCCATGCCCCATTAACCCGGGATCCATGCCGTATCATCGACCTTGGCTGTGGCACCGGCCGTTGGGCAATGGACGTTGCTGAAGCCTACCCTAGCGCCGAAGTAATCGGTGTTGACCTATCACCCATCATGCCAGAATGGTTACCACCAAATCTACGCTTCATGGTAGACGACATTGAAGATGAGCAATGGTTACATGGAGGAAACTTCGACCTGGTATATCTCCGCCACGTCGCCGTCATGTTACGCCACCCAGACGTTGTCCTCAAAAACGCATTCAACCATCTCGCCCCCGGCGGCTTCGTCGAATGCACCGAATTCCACGGCTTCCTAGAATGCGACGACGGCACCATGCCCGAGGACCAAGCTGCCAAACGATTCATGGAGTTAATCAAAGAAGCCATGAAAACCTTTGGTCACCGCTGGACCATCGGCTCTCAAATGAAACCTCTAATCGAAGAAGCTGGTTTCGTCAATGTGCAACACAGAGTATACAACGTGCCACTAGGGTGCTGGGCAAAGGTACGTTTACTTCGCAAAATACCTTCTCATCTATAAAACCGCACAGCTAACAATTCATGTATAGTCGCCCCGACACCGATTAGTGGGGCTATATCTGCAAGAAATCCTACAAGCTCTGTTCGAGTCGGTGAAGCCACGGGCGCTTACTCGCCTTGGTATTCCTCCGGACGAACTGGAAGACTTGACGGCGAGGGGTATTGCCGGGTTACATGACCGACGTTGCCACGCCTATCTTGGGCTGTCCATGTATACTGGGCAAAAGCCAGCGAATTAAAATTTTCCAGTACTTCTTTTCTTTTTTTTTTATTTTGGCTTTATTTACGACATGATACGACACGAACAAACGACTCATTGAAAAAAGGACAAAAAGATTCTTATTTTTTGGTCAGAAAGGTTACAAGATACCCAGCATGTAATATTAGTTATTATTATTATTTTGGTTTTCACCATATCTCCATTTTCATACCATTTTTTACAGGCCAAAGCAGTTGGCATAGAACGAGGTCGTAGCAACCCAGTCCGAGAAGACCCCAAGAACATTCAACTTGGTATGCAACATGTGAAGAAGCTCAAACGCATCTCCTTCGTGGTTAATCGCCGAAGAAGCATACTGGTAGTAACCACCGCCGTGGCTCCCATCGCTCAGGAAGCCCGAGCGCTCAAGGGACCAAGTGATAATGTCAAGACCGAGCTCCTTGGCGCGCAGAGCGTATTCACTAGGAATAATCTTGCTATCGTTGGACGCAGCCATGAGGTAGCTAAGAGGGGGAGCAATAATGGGGACACCGTCAGCAGCATAAGTGTCCAGCAGCTCGATAGCGGTGGGCATGGTAGCGGCAGTCTCTCCGTTACTATCGAGGTAGACAAGCTGGCTGGCAAAGTCCGATTCGTTGGCCATCCAGTAGAGAATATCGGGGTAGTAGAAGGACTGGGGGAAGACGTCGCTTGGGGAAACGCCGGCGTCACGGTAGGTTTGTAACATCTTGTGGGCGAACTGCTCCTGGGTGAAGTTGTTCCAGGGCATGCCAAGATCGGGCGTCTTCAGCTCAGGAGTGTGCTTTAGACCATACTGCTTGACAAGGGCAATGTGCTCCTTGAGAGTGATGACGGTGGCATTGGGAGAGAACAGATCGGTGCGCCATCTGGGAGTGCCGTATTGGTAGTCTTCGGGGGTAGTAGCCGACGAGTTGTAACCATCCTGTTTGGCGGTCAAGCTCTTGAACTCGGCAAGGGTGATGTCCTGAGTACAGCACTTGGCCGAGGCGGATGCAGTGCCATTGGCGGGGGTGAATGGCTGCTGGCACTTGGCGTTGAGCTCGGGGATAGTATTGATGTTGGTGGTAGTATGAAGATCACAATGCGAGTGACGACAAACCAATTCAAAGTCCTTGGTAAAAGCAACATCACACTCAAGAATACCAGCACCCATACGGGCACCCGCCTCATTGGACTCAAGAGAGTGCTCGGGGACCTGCAGGGTGCCTCCACCACGGTGGCCAATGGACCAGTGGGAAGTGTGGAAGGTGTCAATGGAGTTGGCGCACTGAGTGAGGGTAGTCTTGGCATCAGACTCGGCCATATGGTCAATTAGCCAGTAAGGACGGATACCGAGTTGAATGTTCTTGGACGGGTTTGTGGCGGCGGGGGTGACGAGGGAAGATGAAGAGACCGGCTGCTGCTGATAGTTGCTACCCTTGGCGGGCAAGGCCATGGCGGAGCCAGCGAGGGCAAGGAAGGCGGTGGTCTTCATTATGGATGTATGTAGATATGGTATAAAGAAGTAGTGGCTTGGTGAAAAGAGAAACAAACAATACACGAAACACTCCGGCTGCATCCGCACTTTTATATCCAAACTACATGCGTATCACATCGTCCTTTCCACTTGCACTATCTAAGAAAGAACCCCTGGTTATCCCACCTTCTTCCTTCCTGCTAGACTACTCGAAGCCAGTCCACTGTCGATCAGCTACTGCCCACGTGCCTTCTTCCTTGATTTCCCTCCACGACACATGCTGTATTCCGTGCCGTTGGTTCCCCGAGAGGATTCCAATACATCATGTAACCTCCCAGGTAGCGGAATATCCACCGGGCCGTGAAAGAAAAAAAGTCTTGGCAATCATTTGAATTACCACCTCCGCTGCTTCCATCCCCTTGTTGTGCAGACTGACGTTGTAGTGGAGGTTTGTATCTGAAGTCCGACTTTGTGATACCAGCTAGAGCGGAGTTGACCCTGTTATTCGCTATATGCTTATTTCTGATAGAACCAACGTATCTTATAGCCCAATCTAGTCACGTTTCCGCCTAACTTGTTACTTTTTACCCTTAATCCTCGGCAACATGTGTTTGTTCCTTCCCGTACTCCCTCCCCCACGTCCCAAAACCCAACGTTATAAGTTTAAAAAGAAATCACAAAGAAAACTTCATGACGACAAAAGTAAAAAAGTCAACATCAGCTAGAATTTGTCAGCCCAAAGAACATTGGTCTCCACTACTTTTGATTCCATCGTGCTACTTGTGCTATAACCTCCAACGTCCGTGTTCCCATTCGCTGCTCTGATTCGATGATTGACAAAATCCAGCCTCCCATGCTACCATCACGCCAATGCACCATGCAGAGTAAACGCAACAGTTATGGTCTTGAATATCACCAGAGTCGACGACGACTGTGGAGCATAACCCCAGCCCCCTGGATAAACGATCGCCGCTATTTCACGCATACTATATGCTCTTGTTATCTATAATTGTATGCACGTCATATCGGTCGTATGAATTAAACTATAAAATACCAAAAAATAACCGTAACCAACGCCTGTTGACCCTATCCAGACCCTATTTTCCTTCCCATATTAACCTTGTCCCCCACGGACCCATAGTTTGAGCCATGATCCGGTTCAATCCTTGCCTATATCCACCTCACGACGTCTTAAACCTGCGTCACTTCCGTCGTCTGGTCATCACTCGTCGACGCCGCGGCCGCCGTACTTCCCCCAGTCCACATAGACTCCCGAGGGTACATCATTGATAGGAATCGCGTACCGCCAGATTGAGCAGTCCAACTACTTCTGTTCATACGTCTGTCTTCACGCATGATTCTCCATCTCATCCATGACATTATAGTGAATAAGGTGGCAATCAAGAAGCCAAAAGCCGTAGCAGCCTGGGTGACCCGCTGTTCGTTGTTGGCATGTTGAGGAATACCAACACGGGCAGCTAGAGCACTGGATCCACCGATCCAGAAGGCCGAAGATGTTACGAGCAGGAAGAGAGTTGCTCTTTCGCCGATGATGGCGGGTGGGAAGGGGGGCATTAGAGCAATGCAGAGCACCACGACGAGCGACCAAACCGTAGAAAACAGGGCAAAGTTAATGACGCTGACTTGGCTGTGCTGCATGTTGCACACTATATACAACGATAATAGTTAGCTTCGAGTATGCTATTGTTTATTTGAGGCCTTGTGTTAAAAATTTTTAGTGCTGTGCGAATGTCAAGGTCTCGTCGCCAACCATTGATTCCAGCCTGCATTATGGGTTTGTTTATAGAAACGATCTCAGGTTCGTTTGTAGCCACTTACATCCCCATGTGAAACCCAGTTCTATGACCAGGAAAAACGCCAACACCGTCACGACGACATGAACCAGATTGAGTTCAATCATGGTGACTTGGTGGGGCTAAATCGATGTTGCGTATTGTGTATGATGTCGAAAATCGTAAATAATCAAGAAAGAAGCAAGATTCAATAAATGAACCGCCGTGTAATTGTCGAGAAACGCAACCGAGCTAATCAGGCACGCTGGTCGCCGCAGCAGGCGAGGAATGTTGATATCGTGTAAACAAGGAATGCAAATCAGAATGCTGTACTTCAGCAGAAACAATAACAAAAACTGTGAATGCCGTGATGAACAAGGAAGTGAAGAGAAAAAACATTAAATGAAATCAAATGAATCCCCACATCTAGTGTGGCCAGAACAATTTCAATGTCTTCCTAATCGCTTCGTAACTGCTCTTGGTAGTGATGACTCTTCAGTTCAAGGTAGTTTCCCTCGTGAGATTTCGTGATCGTGACGATGACGACGAGATTCTCAGAACAGGCCTTTAATTAGTAGACTTGGCGGGTGTGTAGTGGCCCATGCGATAAGTGGCGGCCACGGATAACCCCCGGAGTACGGCGTGTAACAACACGGTTGGAACCGGCGGCTATAGCATTGAAGTCACTTGGGGTACTCGGCTATTCAGATTTTACCGGAGGGAGTGAATTGGTCTATATGAATCTAATATTTTGGTTTTTATCTACGGTGTATATGTACACATCTTTTTGACACGAAATTGGTGACTTGATCAAATGATTGTGATGTAAACAATGGATGAATGTGACCTGCTATCTATTGGTGACACAAAAACCTCTGGGTTCATGCAGGTCGCGGGGTAGAGAACTGCCCTGCAAGGGACTCAGCGGCTCTGTAGCGATTGGACGCGTGGATTTAGAGTTTTGGGGGTTGTTGGATATTGGTTCGGTAGATGTTTAGGGCATGGAGTTTTCGGGAATCTGGTGTATAATTGGGGGTTAGCATGGCATGTAAGTACACTCTGGTTAGGAGGATTAATATTGACTCTTGTTGATACGTCGTAGAAATCTTCGTGTATAGTAAACCCCGGGTGAACTTATAAACCCGGATTGTTGATATTTATACATGCCACTTAGACGCATTCGTTACCACGACAATATTGCACTCTCCGCCAAGCCGGAATGTGCCTCGATAATAGCGGGATGATATAGGGCTATCCGTAGGGTTATAGAGTCCATCTGGGTTACTAGTCGCTACAACCACATGACTCGGCCGTCATGAGACATCCTAGACCCTTAAAACCCATACAGGGTTACCTCCTCGTTTCACTCCATTGCTTCGGCTGTCCACATCGTCGTCTCAGCATGAATTAAACCCCTGATATACCTACCAAGCCTTGCCTCGCCGGGCGATCAATGCCCTGACCCATCCGCGCCACTTCAAACAAAGAAGTCAAGCCAGTCGACAAACTCAAACTGACAAAACAAAAAAAAAAAAAACACACCATCTCGTGAGTACCCAAAATGTCTCGCGAGACTTACCCTAAAACGGGGTATACCCCGTGATCGCTTTCTGAATGCGGGTAACACGGAATACCCGGGGCACAAAGGAGGACGAGGAGGAGGCGAACAAGTGAGCGTTTTGTGGACGATTCAGCAGGTCTGGTTGGCGGGGTTTCAAACATCGTGGCGGCATAAACGGGGACGGCAGGTGTCACTTTTATTTTATGCTGGGTGTATAGTACATAGATACAATATACAGGTTGGACCAGTTAATTCTGATACAGGCACCGAGTCCGGGGTTCCGGCCAAGCTTGAATCCTACACATTTATTCTAAACAGCGCCAGGCCATAGTTGTGGTTTTGGAGATGGACATTCTGTTTTTAGATTGACCCAAAAAGGATATATCTATCTGTTTTAGTTGAATGTATATATTTGTATTTGCAAAAAGAGAGGCTGGAATCGTCAGTTTTGAACTTGTAAGATGCGCTTTCATGTGTCGTCATAGGCTCGGACCGCAGTCAATCCCCAGCCAGTCGTTAAAGAAGAAACCAAACCTGGAAAGTGACCCTTGCTCTACCTACACCCACATGCACACAAAAGTCTAGTCTCCGTTCCTATCCAAAGAATCCATTGGGCATCCATAATTGGCCAGAAATCACCTGTCTAGATCCCAAAGAGACCCCTCGCATCCCCCCGAAGCCTGCAGCAGGAACAGCTGGCGACCCAGGGGCTTCTTAATGTTCACGAGATCAGGCTGTAAGATGTACCCGCCACTTTGCCTTGGGTTATAACATGAAGACGAAAAAGTCATGTTAAGCGTGAGGCGACGATGAACACTTGACTGAGCTGGTAGACGCCGGGGCAGTCTGACGAGCAAGGCTATAAGCGGGAGGGTGAAGCTGTTTTGTTTGGGTTCAATGGCCCCGGGCTACCTGGGGGTGTTTCCGTTTTTGAAGGGGTGGGATTAGCTGAACTTAAGACCAGAGAGGGGTCGATCGTGGCGGATATATAAAGATGGAGTTTTACCCCATCTTTCTTACCTGTCTTGTCTGAACAATTCTTTATGCTTTAACTCTTTTGATATACCAATATATCCTTTACAGTCTCACACCACACCATTCAAATTCTCATTCATTCTTCATAACCCTTATACACATTCCAAAATGGACGCCCAGGAAATCGCCGTTGACTCCACCCCCATCGTCGCCGCCGAGCGCAAGGACAGTCTGGACAGTTTCTTCCAGAAGCGTCCTACCCGTGACGACCTCGTCGAGAGTAAGTTTAAATGATTCTCCCCACTCAAGTCCAGTCTAAAGAACTCCACCCACTAACACCATCTTTCTCCACAGAGAACATCCTTCCCTCGTCGACCGCCCACCCCGCTCTTCAGGCCCACCAGCTTGAGCTTCAGAAGGCCATGCTTGCCGATTCTCTTCAGCACAAGATTGAGCATCGGCCTTCTCCTGCTACTTTGGTTGAGTCCGGAATGCTTCCCAATGACCCTCGCGCCATTTAAGTGTTCGTTCACTTAACTGGCTCTGGCGAATTGAATATGATTAGTGTTTGTTTGTTGCTTTTCCGGTGGTTTTAGGTTGCGTTTTTGTCTTTTTTGTGGTGTTTATTCTTCTATATCAGCTCTATGGGCGCGGAATTGTCCAGCTGGAAGTCGAGGTCTGGGAAGGCCGTGAAAGCCTGGACCCAGAGTTTGTTCAAGTTAGGCCCGAAGCTATTATAGCTCTATTTTGTGGCCAGAGACATGTGGAGCATGTCAAAAATAAGAAATATCTTCTGTATTCCTTTGTCTCAAGACCCCGTGATTACTTGTAACATGTCCATCTCCAAATGACTTTCACAGGTGGCTGGTACACACTTAACAACTCAAGTCTGCTGATCAAACTCGGCACCTTCAAAATGCATCCACTATGACGTAGCAATGCAGGATTCAATGTGCGGGATGACAGGGGTAAAGCCGCTTGTTAAGCTGACCGCTTTACCAGAACCCTGGTTCGTTCATCATGACAACCCTAGAATATTCTCTCCACTTTTACGATGTTGTTGGCTTGTCCTGGCCTATTGATCCCTTAATGACAACGAAGCGCCAAAGCCGCCCCATCGAGTCGCATACCGAAGCACCCATGCGTAGGAATCCAGCCCACTGAAATCGAAGCTTGAGCGCATCAGCACGAGTATTGGTCGCAAACCGATATAGTTTCAATTCCAACTTCCTTGTTCTGTACCAGCCTTTTAAACCACAGCATAACCCTCTATTATACACTTCAAAATGAAGACTACCTTTGTTCTGACCGCCCTCGCTGCTCTGGCCTCGGCCGCTGAGTTGGGCATCGAAGCTACCCAGGAGTACATCTGCAACAGACCTACCCAGAATGGCGACACCATTGAGGTGCACTACACTGGTACTCTGACGTCTGGCAAGAAGTTTGACTCTAGTATGTTACTAGCTACTTTAGGTTATAGACAAGGAATGTAGTTAACTGACCGACAATTGCAGGTCTCGATCGTGGCAGCCCATTCGTCTTCAAGCTTGGCGCTGGCCGGGTTATCAAGGGGTTTGTTTCCCTTGGCTCTCTCATATGAAAGAGGGAATGTACTAACAAGTTTACAGTTGGGACCAAGGTCTCCTGAACATGTGTGTCGGTGACAAGCGGTATGTTGGCACATTTCCCCTGAACCAATTCCTTGAGCCAAAACTAATAATATTTGTCCCTTTGTAGCACCCTCACCGTCCCTCCCGAGTTTGGCTACGGTAACCGCGGAACCGGCCCTATCCCCGGAGGCTCGACCCTGAGTATGGCCGCTCCATCCGCAACGAGCATACCCTAGACTTCGCCGATACTAACATAACCACATCCCAGTCTTCACCACCGAGCTCATGGGCATCCGCGGCGTTGAGAAGGAGGAGCTTGTCCCTAAGCCCTCTCCCTCTGCCACCGAAGAGGCTACCGAGTCCGCCACCGAGTCCGCCACCGAAGAGGCTACCGAATCCGCCACCGAGTCTGCCACCGAGACCGACGACTTCACCTCGTCCACCACCACCGATCCTTCTACTACTTCTACCTCCGCCTCCGCCGATCCCGACGCTAAGCAGACCACCACTATCCCTGCTGACGCCGAAGCCACCGCCGTGAGTACCCCCAGCGTTGCTTTTTTTCATGATCGCCAGTATCCGGATTTGACTATGGAGTGGCCGTGAGTGTTTTTGAGGAATGACTGGTCCTAACGTTCTTTTTCTTTTTCTTCTTTTTCTCGTTTAAAGTCCAAGAAGGATGAGCTGTAGACAGCCGTCCGTTGTACATATTTGGCGCTGGAGTTCTTGGGATATATCTAGGTTGGTAGCAGGCGTTGCGTGTTTTGAACCGGCCAAGTGTAGACTAGCATTGATATTTCGATATGTAATGTATTATTGGTCGCAAGTAACTACGCTGGTATATTTGGGTTGTGAATCATAAGTCATTAAAATGGGAGGATCCGGGGATTTTCAAGGTTATCCGAAGCACAGCTTCTTCTGTTTTGGGTCATTCGTTGATGATCGTCCGCGCTTTTTGTGTTTCCCATCCGATGACCACCGTCGAGAACTTGTGTCACTCTCATTTTCTTGCACAGCCTCTTTGATAGTCTGTCGGGAGAGACACAAGTCGATGTGTTCATTAAACTTCCTTTCATCAGCCGCTTGAGCAAGACCACATACCGGACATGGCCAAAACTCCGGTTCCTTTGGAGCTTCTTCTGGGGGTTCTTTAACCGGAACGGGTACAGAGGATGTAGATGGTGGCTCAGATGCACTACGCGGAGTGTTGGTTACAGGCTCTAATGGGCCGAGCTCAGCTTCAGGCCAGACTTCCCATTCGGAATCTATAGGTGTATCGGAGTGAACAGTAGCTCGTGGTGTGGGGTGATCTGCGGATGTAGCACTAGGTTTGATCCCGAAAAAGGCAAGAGCGTCGGGCTTTTTGGTGGTAACGAGGTTGGTGCAACGGAGTCCCATTAGACGAAGCTTCATATCAGGAAGTTCAACTTGGAGCTTTAGAAGCATTGGTAGTGCGTGGTCGTAAATGTCATTGGGGTTGGATAGTGCCTTGTTGGCAACCACTTGTCTAGTGTATACTTCATATGTGTGGAGCTTCACTTTGAGGACCAGTGTTCTCCCTTTGACTTGGCATTTTGCTAAGTCGCCTGCTAGAGCTTTTGCCGTGGCTTGAAGTTGTTGCTTTTGAGGTTCAATCCCAAACAAATCCGCAAAGGTCCTTTCCGTACCGACACTTTTCCGCTGATACTCCTGTGCCGGCTGGATATGTGTACGCCCAAGACCAAGGTAAACCTTCAAAAGGAAATGTGCAGTTTTTTCTCCAAACAGAGGAACCAGGTAAGCCCGTTTGTCGTAGATCTGGGATACAGTATGGACATCAATAGCACCAGCTAGCTCACGCTCCAATACCCGACCAATCCCGTTGATCTTGCGAGCGGGGAGAGCCCCGATGAATGCCATTATTGCGTCGCGGTCGCGGGGGACAACGTATTGTCCGTTGGGCTTGTTCATGTTGGAGCAGATCTTGGCGATTAGTGTGTTCGCGGCGATTCCGGCGGATACTGTGATTTTGGTTTTCTCAGCGATACGCGCTCGCATTGCATCGACTACTTCTTCCGGGGAAAGGTTGTTTTCTGCGCAGTAAGCTGTAATGTTTAGATAGGCCTCATCGATACTAGCACTTTCGAACCGTGGGTCATAGTCTACAAGAACCTCGCGGATCTCTTCAGCTTTAGTCCCGTATTTCTCATGGTTATTCTTGATAAGAATCAACTGCGGACATAGCTTCTTAGCTACAAACGACGCCATGCCACTACGACATCCGAACTTGCGTGCATGGTAATTGGCCGTTGTCAGGACTCCAAAGCCCACAGCAAACGGTACATCTTTAAGTTCCGGACGATCGAGTTCTTCCACTGAAGCGAAGAAGGCATCACAGTCGACGTGAACGATATGTTGAGTCAAGTCACGTTCTTCTTCAAAAGCGAGTAACAAGAGATCAGCATTTCTTTGATGCGTTGATAGAAGAGAGGCTGGTAGAGACTCTGCTTTGAGTTTCAGCTTTTCAATCTTCTCTGTGAGAAGCTTGTCTTTCTGTTCTTCACGTTGAAAGTACTTGCTCCCTTTAGACGCTTCGTAGATGATTTCGGATATCTAACAACTTGTATTAGCGATTAGAAATTTCTGTAGTTAATGTTTAATATCCCATTACCTTCGACTGATCCAGGGCTAGGCCAGCTTTCGTTGCACTTTGCCCAAGAAGATGGTATTTTAACGAAGAGTGTTCGTCCGCCGGATTTCCATCCGTGTTGTTGGTCGCAGTCTCCGGGTCCTCGGCTGTATCTTGAATGATCGGTACTTCTCCGTCTGCTTTCAGCTTGGTGGCTTCTGTCGCTGTCTCACTAGATGTTGCCATTTCCATAATCCATACTACATACTACGAAAACGAACTGTAGCAAATAAAGACGCCAAACATCGAGCCCTCAAGTCTCGGGATACCTCCATGTATAGAGTCACGTGATCTACATCTAGGCAGCGGCCCCACTTTTATTTATGGGTCCTTTATAAGTTTCAATTAGCACGTTAGTTTTCGACAAAGTTTTCTGACGGTTGAACGTTAGGCCTAGAATCAAGAGCTGTGGGGTTCGATCCCTGTCTGTGCCATAAACATAGCATTTTCTTGCAAGCTGCCCGTCGCCTTCCTGCCCTCCATGACCAGAAAGGCAATGGACAACGATGCAGCAAGAGTAAAGATGTGACTATGGAGAGCTTAGAGCCTCGGCAGACCCGGTGGGAACACTGGCATAGAGAACCATACCTTGTAACAGCAGAGAATACAGAAGCCCAACAGCCAGCCCCAAGAAGCGCGGTAAGGCATATGGAGCCAGTATGTACAGACGCGCGTGCGTGCTACGTTGAGAAAGACCTGGTGTCAATGAGGGTAGTTCGTTCCGGGGGCTTGTGGGGGAATGTGGTTGTTGAACGCTACACTGTGAGGTACTGGAAGCTTGCGGAAAGTACTTGGCAGAGGCGGTGTCAGGACAGGATTGGGCACTACAGAATCTTGATTGAACGGGTACCATGGGATAACTTCCCAGCTTTGTCTATCTTTTTTTTTTTTTTTTTTTTGGAAAAAAGTATTCTACTCCAAGTTGATATTTCACTTTTGGCACAATGCTCGGTGCACATTTGTGGATATGCGACCGACGGAGGGCGAGTTGTAATTGGGGATACTTGGGCGCAATTGAGGCTAAAGTTGTGACAATGTCGTGATAGTTTGTCCTTCTGCGATGACCCTAACCCTGCAACCAATTATCACAGGAAAAACTTGGCAAGTATGTGAAAATAGAGCACAATCTGTGAAGATGCACGCATTTTCCAATCTCTACAGGTGCGGTAATTCTGTCACGGGGGCAAAGATGTTACTCTAGTCATTCGTCACGGATCATACTACAGCGTCCGCCGGAACAGTGATGTCATGTCGACCTGCGACATGACATGTTGATACAATATATAATCACAAGGGCTGTTCAAGTTACGATACCGGAAAGCAATGGGGAACAAAAAACCCAAAAAGTAACATACAACACCGGGTATTCGCACGTGGTCACCCACCGTACTACTAATCCAGCGCTCTGCGGCTTGACTATGGGGGAGCAGACGGGACCCCGTATTTTCCGCAGGCTATGGTCGTATGTGAAAGAATAGCTTGCAAACATCAGTTATAAAGAGAAGCTATTGACGGGCCAACCGGACATAAACAAAATCGTCGACAAAGCATAGGAAGAGGACAAGAGTGTTGTACGCCGTACCCGCGCCGTGACGGGATCCATGCCGCAAGCCGACACCCTCTGGAAAAGGTTGATTTGTTTCGACACCCACGAAGATAGATGTCAAAAATTTGCGGGAAGTGTTCACAGTATTTGCATCGTCACGCCCCTCCTGATGTTCGTTACCGGGCCCTAAGTTTGGTCATAGGAGGGTTCCTTGGCGAAATGCACTCGCATCTCCTCACCTCTCGAAACTAGCCCGAAGGACGACACCTTTGTGATCAGACGCGCCGGGTAAGGTCGTCGTATTGATAGTTAGCTCTGTTCAGGTAGACGATAAATAGTACAACAACAACAACAAAAAGCTAAACGGACATGCTTTCAGAAAGTCGCCAGGCACTTGGTTCTATCAACCACAACGACCCGCACGCCGTAGTATTGATAGTTTGCGCTGTTTAGGTAGAAGTTAAATGGTACAGTAGACGTCGAAGATTTGTCACTGCAAAGGTACATCGTCACATTTAACCTTATTACAGGAACATTTCAACTTGCAAAGCAAAAAAAAAACTCTAATCATCTATCTAAATCATCAGTCTATCTTTTGTCATCATGATCATTACTTTTCATACCATCCATCCCATTTAAGCCTTCTGCTCGTGCTGGGTAGAAACACGCTGAAGGTCAACAACAAGGTTTTCCTCCGAGCGCTGCTTCTTGTGCTCATTCATAGACTTGCCGTGCATGAGGTTATCGAACCCCTTCGAACTCTCCATCAGATAGTACACACCACCCATTACACAGAAGACACCGAAGGAGAAGATCCACACCCGGACAACAGAGACAATAGACGTCTTATCGCCATGCTCAAACCAACCCCAGATGCAGAAGCAAGTGGCGAGGATATCAACGACGAGAATAGCGAGGGAGAGTTGCCACGAGGGGATAGAAGACCAGAAAGGACCAGAAGCACGGGTGATAAAGATCAGCCAGTTCTCAGTCAGGCAGATCTGCAAGAAGACCATTTCATCCATGTTACCAAAGCCTTGGATCATTCCACCGTTCTTTCCACCAGCGTACATAGTTGTAACCGTGATCCAAGTACCAACAGCCAGGACAAGACCGAGAATCACAGACATTCCCCAAAGCTTAGGAAGGTTCCACTTGACCGGGCTCATGGAGTAAGGGGCCTTGTCGTAAGCGATGGCAAGAGTGGCGATGTCAGCGAAGATAGCAACGAAAACGACCAACTCAATGTTAAGCGAGCGGTTCATAATGGCGATCCAGAGACCCAGGAAGACCTCGAGATGGATGGAAAGAGCGATACGGTAAACGACATAAGAGTACATCCGGTGGAAGATCTGACGAGAAGTCTTGAGAGCATCAATGATAGCACCAAGACCAGGGGCAATGAAAACAATATCGGCGGCGGACCGAGCAGCATCGGAGGCACCCTCGACGGCAATACCAGTATCAGCTCTCTTCAGAGAAGGAGCATCATTGACACCATCACCAGTCATACCAACAAGATAACCACGGCTCTGAAGGATCTCGACAACATCGTACTTGTGCTGGGGGAAAACCTCGGCAAACCCATCAGCATTGACAACGAAATCGTACATATCAGAACCAGACATGTCACCACCGCCGCTCACACCCAGACGTTCGGCATCGTAGATGTTTGTACCGAGACCAAGTTGACGTGAAGTTTCCCGAGCAATTCCGA
Source organism: Huntiella abstrusa (assembly GCA_025685495.1). NCBI lineage: Eukaryota > Fungi > Ascomycota > Sordariomycetes > Microascales > Ceratocystidaceae > Huntiella > Huntiella abstrusa. The sequence goes on along the minus strand of JAJNMT010000284.1, from coordinate 38,174 downwards.
CGGCATCACCAGTTAACATCTTGATAGAAAGACCCATCTGTTGAGCTTCCTTGATGGTGCGAGCAGTATCATGGCGAGGAGGGTCCATGCAGGGCATGATCCCGAGAATCTCCCACTGGCCACCTTCGATCTTCCGAGCAACACCAAGCGAACGGTAACCACGGTTAGCGAAATCTTCCACCCTCTCCTCGTAGTCGGCCTTAACAGCAGGGTCCAGAGGGTGGTCGGCGGTAACAGTAGACAAGACAAAGAGAGGAGCACCCTTGACACAGGTCATGCGCTGACCCTCGGGGGAGACGACGACGGCGGTGACCTTCTTTGAGACGGGATCGAATGGGAAGAATTCCTCGACGGTGTACTGGGAGAGAAGAGACTTAGCACGTGGGTAGAACCGGAGAGACTTGAGGAAGGCCTTGTCGATAGCGTCAATACCCTTCTTCTTCCGGGAAGCAGCAAGGCAGGCGGTGAGCATCAAATCGTCGGAGGAAACGCCGGCAACGGTGTAGGGCTCGGCGAGGGAAAGCTTGTTCTTAGTCAGGGTACCAGTCTTGTCGGAGCAGAGGATCTCAACACCGGCGAGAGACTCAATAGCGGATAGTTTCTGGACGATGGCCTGTTTCTTGGCGAGGTAGGCGGCGCCGACAGCCATGGTGGTAGTAACAACAGCGGGGAGACCAACGGGGACACCAATGATGGTGATAGCCAGAGTGTAACGAAGGATATCGCTGATCGCGTTCGAGCGGTAGAAGGAGGAGACCCACGCGAGGAGGAGAGTGGCAACAACCAGAACCAGAAGGACAGCACCGATACCATTAAGGACCTCGGTGAAATGGCCCTGACCACTAGCAGCCTGGTTTACCAGAGCGGCAGCACGACCAACATAAGTGTTGTCACCGGTGGCAGTAACAACCATAAAAGCCTTACCAGTCTTAACCGACGACGAAGCAAAGGTACTATCACTGTACCGCTTGTTAACGGCAAGAGACTCGCCAGTGATCGCGGACTGATCGACCTGAAGGAAGGCATCCTCGCTGACAACCTTGCCGTCAGCGGGGATGATGGTGCCATCTTCGATCTCCAAAACATCGCCGGGAACAACTTCATGGGCCTCAACCTCTTGGAGGCGCCCATCGCGGAGGACAACGGCCTTAAGGGCCAGAGTCTTCTTCAACTCATCGACAATAGAACCGGCTTGGTATTCCTGGAAAAAACCAACCAGAGCATTAAGTAAAAGAAGAGCGCAAATAACGCCAAAGTCAACCCCTATAGAATCATGATGTTAGTATACATACCCTAACAGTGGCAAATAAAGTTAATGTCAAGGTAGGTTCCGAACATGAACAACTGCGTGTCACTAGTAATGTAGCTCCCTGACTCGGCGAAACCCCGCAATCCAGGAACTTGGATGCATTCTGGAAGAAAGGATCACCGGCAGGAGTTCATTGTAGCATCGCATCAATTGAGCAAGTTGGTGAGGCTCAACTCTTTCAAAAAATATAAAACAGCCTTTGATGGATTTTTCGCTGCAAATTGGCGAATGAAAACTTACAATCTTGGAGACCGGCACTGTTGAAATGTTAGTTTTTTTCCTTGTAAATTACATGAGTTATCGCTCCATTAACCACCACCTCCAAAAGCGGTGAGTGTCTGTCAAATTCTGCCACTTAACGATAAGCGGTGATATCCGGCAGAATGACGTAGTTGACGACACTTGTGAATCGACTGAGACAAGAAAAATAATTTCTTGTGGCCAAATTGATTCGGGATTGCGGGGTACTTGGGCGAGCGGGAAAAAAACTTACGCAAGAAGGGCAGCGGCTTCCATTACAAACTGAACGGGGCCGACGAAAAAGCCAAAAAACTTGAGGAGCTGGTTCTCCTTCTCCTCCTTCATCTGGTTGAGTCCCCATTTCTTCTTCCGCTGGGCGACTTCATCGGTGGTGAGACCAGTGATGGTGCTGGTCTGGAGCTGGTCTTCGGGGACGACACGGCCGCCAACGGTGCTGGTTCCATCGGCGTCGGCCTCGTCGGCTTCGCCGTCAACTGACTGGAGGTCGTTGATGAGGATGTCGATGTCGGCGTCCTCCTCCTCGTCGGCGTCGGAACCGGTAGCTGGGACAGCTACGGTGGACTTTTCCTCGAATTGAGGGTGGTCGTCCGATTTTTCTTTATCTGTCATGTTGCAGACAAATAAGTTAAGGTTAAAGAAAAGTGTAAGTACACAAGGAAGGTTGTGAATCAAATGTGAGGTGAGTTGTTCGAAAGTTGTGTGTATAGGAAGAAGAGAGAACAAAAGATCTTAGAGGCTCCAGGAAAGTTCAGCCTCTTCTTATAGACGAGATTCTGGAGAAACATACACTCAGCATATATTCACGCGCGCACTAATCCAGACACTTTGAGACCATACCAGCCGAGAGATCGCCACTTACCCATCCTACTGCTGGCCCTTTTCGTCCATTATCTCCAAAAAATGTACTTGCCTCTCAATCGACCTTAACATCAATGAGACAAACCTAATGCAGATCCGGCCCGTTGCCACTAGATAGACCTCAACCGTGTTTAGGCTGTCTCACAATTTCCTGTTTAGGAAGGGTACGTACAAGTGCCATCAAAGTCACGTGCTAACTTGAATGTTGGCCACAGCAGAAGTCCCAAGGATCAGTCCAGTTGCAATTAGGATCTTGTTAGGTTTCATTTTACGAAATAGTCATAGGCTCACTCAAGCCTGTGTTATATCTCTACAGCCGTTTCTCGCCGCGTATCTAACCCTATGCATCTTGTATGTAGTCGTACTCCAACGCTCTAACCCCAAAAACTGCAATGCGGAGGTTCCCACTTCCGGAAGGGGCTAAAGATAGATAAAAAGACCGGATTGATAGCAATACATTACGTCATCCCCATCCGTATCCAGATCTGCTGTCCTAATCTGATTACTATGGGTTCATACTATTCTGTTTTGTAAAACCCTTCTCCATGTATCTTATCGTCTAGTAGCCTAGCTTACTACCCCGGCCTTTCGGTACCTATGACGTCACGGCAGAGAATTCACAGCCAGAGGTCGAGCTAATATCAAACGGAAACGTCTACGATGGTATCCAACTCAAGGCAGCCAAACCCACGTAGGCACAGTCGTTGTTGTTAATGTTTTATTTTCAACATATGTGGGGCGATAACTACAGGTCTTCTTGGCTGTGAATTTCAAGTTCCGTCATGGCACAACCACGTCGTAACCATCAAAACGACATGAAGGCATTTGTATACACACCTGCATATCGTTAAACTTCCCACCAAAACAATCAAAAAAAAGAAACATACAACACCGGGTATTCGCACGTGGTCACCCACCGTACTACTAATCCAGCGCTCTGTGGCTTGACTATGGGGGAGCAGACGGGACCCCGTATTTTCCACAGGCTATGGTCGTATGTGGAAGAGATTGCACTTAATCGTGCTCTTAAAGGAATCGTCACGTGGAGAGATAGTTGCCAGAATACGCCTGTCGTGGGTTGTCATACGGGAGTTGATCCCTAACTCCTGCAGCATATCGCAGTCATGGAAGATGCTCACAAGCATCCCCACACTTGCGTCGAGCAGACGACGTGTTTTGTAACAAGTGTCCTCAGGGGAATCTTTCCCATGGTCTCTTAGCTCCGCAGGAGAGGTTGTTAGATTATGCCCTATCTGGTGGATGGATACCGACTGTCCTGGTTGCATTCCTCTAAGTTATACCAAGACCTAATGCCGTATAGATCCTCATAGAAGACGCACCAATGACAAGTGCACAGACTCTACTTCTTGTTTTGACGCAGCGGCAATAACCCACCGCCAATATAATACTCTGCTCTCTCAAAAACACAGTCTGAATGTAAACCTTTGCCTGGTGGTGTATTGGAACCTGTAGTCGTACATGTCGACATCACCACCGACCGACCGTAGAGCGGAATTACCAACCATCTCTGGGACATGTCGAGAGATATAACACGCGTGGTCAAACCAATTTGGTGGTTCTCTGTTGTTCTCTGTTGGGACTACAGTTTTCTTTCCGTACGAGAGATTCTACTACATCTTTCGCCAAATATTTTCATCTGATTTTATTTACAAAAAAAAACAAAAGGAAAAACCCCCCTTTCGGAGGGAAAACCTGTTTTGCTTTTTATTTTTGCACTTCAGCGGGACCGTTTGATATCTTACTTTATTGTTTTCCCCTGGCGGTTGTATTTCGGGTGCAGCCGTTAGAGCTGATCTTTTTTATATTCTCCCGGGCTTAGTTAGGAAAGCTCTGTCAAGTCCCTGGCCGGATTCGAACCGACTGCAGTTTTGCCCGCTGCCTGCCAGGCCAGCTTCCTAACAGCTAGGCCACAGGGACTTTGTTGGGAACATACGTAATAATTTGATATTCAAGGTGACATTGTGGGATTGACCTCTTGTTCTAGTAGTTGCCATGTTACACAACAGATAATGTAGTTGCCATAGTTGGTAGATATCGGGCTACTGTGGGACGTTGAATGTTCTAGAGAACTTGGATGGTGCCAGGTAGTTTGTCGGGTATCATCTCAGCATCTACAAAGCTGCGGGGTCATAGAGTGTAACTTCAGTGATATTCTCTAACCAATTGCTAGGAATGGCCAGCTCTTTCTTCAGCCATTCGCCTGGTTGGCATTGCTTCAGTGCTCGTAACAGTCCCCATGTATAGACCGGCAGACTCTCAAAGCAGCCTATTCAACTTCAATTCTTCAGCCAGACTAACTGTCGTATTCTCGGCTGTTCAACTGAAACTCACACTAGATCACATTGTCTTTTTCGGGAATGGCTGTCTCTGAATACATATCACTAAGTGTCTGGGTGAAAAACTGGGTTGGGTCGTTTAGTTGATAGCATTGGAAGCGTCGTCAACTGTGGATCCAACCGAACCATGGATCCACCTGTCGAAGTGTTATGTGGACTATCCCTGTCCCTGGATTCAGACAACATGCATAAGTACAGCCACTAGGTCTGTCTGTGTACATCAAATCCTCCCAGACTGGGGATTCTGCGAGATCTAGGAGATCTGTGATGTGGTTGAGAGTATGGTAAGGTGCTGTTAATCAACTGATTGTACATATTGCTATGTCAACTTAAACTACAAGAGGAGAGAAAAGCTAGAATGCATCTTCTCATATATGTAACGGCTGTTAGAAAACTCTCCACGTCGCTGTGGTTGGGTATCCACAGTACTCTCCACCACCTTGGGCATGGTATCCCTACGGTGACCATGCTGACAGGTTCCTGTGAGGAATACCCATCCCAACATATGGGTGCTTCCTATAATAGTACTTCCCGTGATACTGCCTCACAATACTGCTTACACAGAGGCTCATGGGACCACGGGCATGTCCCGGTTCCAGAGCCCTGTTCCGTAACAACGATCGTTCACGCAACTATCTCTCATCCCACCGAATATCACCAAGTGCAATCTTCCATTTACGATTTCGAGTAAAAGAGTTGTCCTGACAGGCTTTTGGGGTCTGAACCAAGACCCGAGTCAGAAACTTTCTGGATCCTAGACCATATTTCACAGAAGGGGAATACGCACTGTGCTGTTTCACAACACAAATGGGATGGATATATGGGAAATGATGTGACTAGGTGTATGGCAAAGGCCTAACACTAGTTAGATTGCGTTCTGTCCGGAAGAGGTAGGGGTGACCATTGCACGAGCAGCTTCATGAACGTACCAGGCATGCATACTTCGCGGGGAGTTGACTGTGCGAAATAATATGGCTCACTGAGTATTCGCACTGTGTGTTTGGTTGCGTAACCCTAGTGCCTCTATAACCCTACGTCCGAACATCGAAATTTGGACGACAATTTCTGGACATGCCATCCGGCCACTACCAAGTTTGAAACTAGTCCTGTATATCATGATGTACTCCGAGTTCATAACTGTGCACCTAGTGTCAGCCCCAGCGTTACAATAATGCTACTCGGTGTTCGGTAAGCACGTGGCTGTTTACATTATGTCCAGTCTACTCTAATTCACATCACTTGTCAATATGACGTTGATGTTATCGTTGTTTTATTTAACGTCTACCTAACTAGTATTACCTGTTAATCCGACAGCTCTCCAGGTAACGGTGGGCCAAAATGAAGTCGGCACCCCAGTATCCCCGTTGAGTGGTCGGTAATTGCGAGAATGCGTGAACAAGTACACCATTCAATGTAAGCAATCTAGACCCAAGAAACAATTTCCAGGTACCCATCCTGGTAGCAACAATAACGCCGGCACCCGTTCGGCACTCTATCCTCATATCCTTCACCGAACCCTCCTCGAGCATGTCCTCGCTAGGGACAGTATGGTGGTGACTCGCCCCAGTGTCGGCTAAGGCGTCGACAGTGGCTACTCTATAAGGTGAACTGGTGTCAACGAATTTGCATGTGGACAATGTGCGGAGTGGGGTGAACGTACCCAGGTGGTCGGGCTAGTCGTCCGCTGGCGCGGTTTCCGAGGTGGACTGGGCAGACGCGAGCGCATGCTGGGTGGTTGGCCGAGACGGCTTGGAGCTCTTGGACGGAGGAACTCGACGAGAAGATGATGAAGACGATGAGCTCTGGTTGTTTGGTCGGCTGGAGGTATTGGAGGTATTGGCAGCACGTTTCTTGGCATTCTTCAACCTGTTACAGTTGGAAACGTGGTGGCCATCGATGTTGCAGTGAGTGCAATGGTTCGGGTCACTCTCTTTACTGATTTGCTGCTGAACTTCATCCAACAGCCGGAGACGTAAGCGGTCATACTTCAGTCCAGCGACATCATTCTTTAGGGGAGGGTAACGCCTGATGACAGCCCATCTCAACGAAGAAGCCTTGTGAAAATCTGGAAGCTCGAGGCCCAAAGCTTGAGCCAACGACATCAAGTCATCATGACGCTTGATAGCGTCTTTCATCTTTTCGTTGGAAGCAAAACTGAATTGTTGGAGCGTGTCGTAGAAGCGCCCCTTGGCCTCCTCAGGGTCACCAATGATGACCCGCTCGATTCTATTAAGAAGATCGTAGACAGTGTTGGAGCCAGCAACACTCGCGGCGATGCTGGGGGAAACCGACTGCATGATGTACGCGGACAGAAGAGTGGTTGACCGAAAATCTAAATTTGGCAAAGTTACTTCGTCCAAGTCGAGGTTGAATAAAGCATCAAAGATATTCTTCTTCCACGCAGCAAAGTTGGTGACGTCAGTAAGTATGACACCGCCAGCTGCAGTCCAACCGACCTGACTAAATTCAGTCATGATGGAGTGCGTGCCTTTGGTTTTATTACGTAGGGCCTTACGGAAATAATTCATGAAGGAAGAGTGCTCGTAAGCGTTTTGGGTAGATTCTGAGGAGTCTTCAGTCTCGGACGCAGTGGTGTCATGTTGGTGAGAGACTTTTTCTTGATCCTCTGATGCAGGAGGTTGCGAGTCTGAGGGTTGCCGGTCGGTGGTATGGCGGGGGTCTTGTTGGACAGCGGGCGGGGCCTTGGTGACCATGCCGGGGTCGAAACAAGTAGAGCTCTTTAGGATCATCAGGGAATCAAGATAGTAATAAGAAATTATTAGGAACGGGTTTTACGAAGTAAAATAGAGGCTCATAACCTGTGGAATGTGTGTAAGAAGCGGTGAACGGGATAATGTTATTAAATGATTGATTCATGAAAGAGAAGACAAATATAATGAGGGGTTTCTAAATATCATAACCATGTACAGACACCTGGCTGCTTGGACCCGATATACCCTAACCAACGCAACCTTCGTGTAATCAACCCTGGCTATGCCGTAGCCATTCGACACAGAACAGTGTGGCCCTGAGTACGCACGCGTTTATGCACTGTGAGTGTGCTATTAACCCTGACCCAAATAACCCTATCAACGACCGGGAATAGCGACGTAGTTGGAGGTAGTTCTTGCTTGAAAACAACGGCTTTGGCCTGCTAATCAGGTTTAAACAGACTACATCTAATAAAGGTAGTCCCGCTTGGTTCCAAGGGATCAAGGACACAGCAAAAGCGCCACGTAAACCTTCGTGCAGTCAATAAAGTAGCTTCTGGGCGTCCGTATCAAAATAGCCCCACTGACTACTAATCAATTGAAGCAGCACTCTCCGCTGGGTCACGCTTGCCATAGCATCAATGCAACTTGCACTGCACTGCGGGGGTGTGGAGAGTGCGGCAAGTTCCGTCAAGTGCTAATAGCCAAATCGGTGCAATTTTTCCATTTTTGGAGAAGTTGCCACTACGTAGCGAGTTGGCGGCGCTAATTCCGTAGTATTCAAGCTATAACTCAGTAGCGTGTTTTCCGTAGCTGAAAACGGCGTTGTTCCAGAAGACGGGACTTGTGACCTGGGTTAGGTGGATACTATCCAGACGGATTTGATAAAAAAGTGGTAACTTCGAAATTCCATCGCTAATAGTAACCCGTGGAGGTTCGGTATGCTGTATGAACCGGACGGGACGTGGGGCGACATTATTTCGAGTAAGGATGGGAAAGGTACTTTGGAGTGATAGTTGAATTATGGGTGCCTAACGCTTCTCTATCACGGAGTGAGACAGTCGGATGGTGGAGGAGAGTGGCGAGAGATTGGTCTATATAAGGGGAATGGTTTTCCAGGAATTGTCTGGTAGTTTCATTCTTCTTCTCTTCACGGATTTTTCTCATTAACAACTTTCTGATACAATACTTTACAAGTGAGTTGCCCCGTTCCTGATGTTCAACTGATATTATGGGTACCTGTTACGTATGGATATACACAACTGCGAGTGTTGACCTTCAATGACGTCAACATCATCCATGACTACTCTTTCCCCATGGACTCTCATGAGATCGTTGACCAAGTTGTCCAAGGCGACTGGTTTGTTGCCATAGTATATCCATCTTCGTGACATATGGGCGTTGAATACTAACATGTTAAACCGATTCCACAGAACCAACTTTACTATACTTCTACGATCATTATTGATCTATTCGATTACATCTTGGACTGTCTCCAACCTGAGACTCCACACCATGCGGTTTAAACCCGCTCTTCCCGCCTTTATGGCGATCATCCTCTTCTTTATGTCGTTGTTGTCGGTTGTCATCGCTGACACTACAACCCCCGCTGTCAACGATGCCATCTTCGATGACCATCGCACCAACGACCTTTCTGTGGCCCGTGTCCACAATGCTACCCCTCACGATGAGGGAGACCAGGCTTCACTAATGTCGCCTACCTTCGCTTCTCTGGCCATTCCCTCGGCCACTGTGATCGCTCGGGGATCTGCCGAGGATTTTAGGATTTCTTGGATCCCGGATTCCAAGCGCGCCCGTAACAGCAAGCGCGGTGAAGCCTCGGGTGTTAGCTACGCCCAATACGATGCTGACGGGTCCGCCGTCATCTCTCCCAACTCGTCTGCATGGTACGATGCCATGTCTGGCGGTGATAGCCAGATGGACGCGCACATGGACCGCATGGATGCCCTCGCTGCTGCAACTCCAGGTGACTACCGGCTTTACCAGACGGACGATGATACCCCCGCTCCTCAGCCTATCAAGTCTGAAGTTTGGCTCGAGGGAAGCGGTGTCCATGTGGATCCCAGCGAGCCTTGGCATCCATTCTCGGATGATATCATCGCGTTCGGTCGGAAGATTCCTGTTGGCAACGAAACTCGCGAAATCCCAATCGTTCTCTTCCACTCCCAGCAGGCCCACATTCTTTGGGCTGCCAAGGCAGTGGATAACCACCGGGTCCATATCACCGAATCCAACTCGGGCGATATGAACTTTACGGTTTCCGGTCTCTCTGTCGACGCTGCTCACAAACTCGCCGCCGAGTGGAGCAACGTCAACGTTGTCGTCTCTCCCGCAGTCAACGGGAAAGGTCCTGGTCTCATGGACGTGCTCGGTGTCACTACCACTGTGAATACCGGGTCTTCTTCATGGAATGAGACCTTGGGACAGAGTCTCAACCGCACCCGCTCCGTTTCTACTGGGACTGCTTCTGTCACTGGTCTGTTCTCTTTGGCCAAGGTGACTGACATGGTTCGGACTTTCGGTCAGATGCCTCATGCTCTCAACACGCATGGTGACTTCTCCGGCCACGAGTTCGACCATCCTACCCTGCAGGCGTGGAAGGACCACGGTCACGGTGATCCTAAGCCTTTTGCCGCCGAGTTTTTCTTCTCGGCTTCCACTACTGCTGGTGTTTCGACGTCTGCTGGCCCGCTTGTTGCAACGGCCCAGTGTGTTGATTGCTCCGTTTCCGGTACTGCTCAAATTGGTGCCGGTTGGAATAAGGGCGGCTACAGCAGCTTCGCGTTAAAGACGAAGGGCGTTAAGGCTACCGCGCTTATCGATCTCATGCTTTCTTCCACCAGTGCTGGGGGCAGTCTGGTCGACATGACGCTTGCGAACTTCGCTCCACCGACAATCAACCTCGACGATCTTGCCACCCTTGATCTGAGTGTCAAGGAGACCCTAAACGTCGATCTTTCTGATACTGTTGGTAAGGTACGTCTCCGGACAGGCGCCCAGACGGTCCTCCCGGATCAGACTCTCTTGTCGGTTGACCACATCAAGCTCGGCCACAAGCCTGATATCACCACCGGGTGGGAGAAGCCATACGTGCAGTTGTACAGCCCCGCAATTCAGGGCTCAATTGACACCGGCATCGAACTCACCCACAAGCTGGTGGCTTCTGCTGAGCTGAAGTTTCCTACCCCTGTGGGTAGTACTTCCGTGGTAAACAGCGGTGTTTTAACGCTGCCGAAGGTGAGCGCTTCTATCTCCGCTCAGTCTTCCACTGAGTGCGATCTTTGCGGTGGTGCCTCTCTCGCTGTTAGCGGAGACATCTCGGCAAAGTCTAGCTTTGAGTCCACCGCCGACATTCAAATCGGTGGTTACAAGGTTCCCACATTTAACCTTTTGGGATTCGAGGCTGACCCGATCGCTGGTTCTTTTTGCGCTGGAATTGCTTACAAGTGCAGCGGCAAGAAGGCTTCCGGCTGGCAGACAGTCAACAAGCACAAGAGCCACATGGAGGAACTCGAGGAAGAGTTCTCTGACTCTGAGCTTGTTGACGCGGCTCTGTACCGCACAGCCGGCAGATTTGTCCACGCGCCCCCTACCCACGTTGCTGGAGCGTCTGACTTTAACTACCGCATGAGCCGGAACGGCAAGGTGGTGGGAGTCAAGAAGACGACACACAATTTTGACATGGGGGTCAAAATGACGGACCGGGACGGAGAGACCGACGGAGGCTGGTTGGATGTTGACAACGAAGCCGGTCTCTTCGATGCCGAGGTGGATACCAACGGGAGATGGTAATCCTGCGTCTGGGCCGTTGGCCTTGCGCATCTTGGGAGTCGCTGTGATTTCTTTGTTGGAGCAGACGTTGGTGTGGTGTATTTTTGTTGTTTGGAGTTTGGCGTCTCTAGATACCCGGTTTTAGTTTTTTATTTTCTTGTTTTAACTTTTTTCTGTTGCTGCATGCTATCATCAATACATTTGTCTGTTTCGGAAATCACGTTGAATATTTAGCTGATGGGACACCAATATGTATATACACAACATCCTACCTGAAACCACAATGATGGCAAAGACGATTCGGAGAATCCAATAACCAACAAGGCTGCGAGAAGGCATACCGGAGAGCAGCAGGCATCGATCTCGCAGTCCATCTAAGCACCCCACAAGATACGACTGTGGGATTTTATCCGCTGTGACAGAATTCCAAGCTTCATTGACAAATTATAGAATGGCCGCACGTTGGTCATCGTCATATACTTTACCAGAATGTTCAGTGTACATCGATCTGTCAGTGGTTCGCATTTTTGGGTACCATGCAATGGTGAGGCGCCAATCCTGTTTCTATTCCATTGTGATCTTGTTGCTAATCTACGTGGCATCTGCAAAATGTGTTGAAGGTTCTGACGTATACTTCAAGGACATGCATACACGACCGGGTGTTCGCACGTCTTCACCAACCATCCCACCAATCTACCACTCGATAGCTTGATTGAGACGAAGCAGACAGGATCCCGCACTTTGAACAGACTGTGACCGTATGGGAAGACTCACGGGCTACAGTTACCTTGCATGTTCTACATGTTTCTGCCGGGACATTAGTAACCACAATACTGGTTGACACAGGAGAGTTGTCGATAAGCTAAGACAGCATGGGAAGCACAGATATCTCGGAAGCCCTTTACTTAGGTATAATCCATGTTGAAGACTCCAATGGAAGTGCTGCTTGTCAGTCAACCCATAGTCGGGTGGAAAGCATGCCGTGTGGTGTAAAACTCAGAATACTACATCTGTGGCAATAGAGAACGTTGTGCGAAGGACTAGATACCCGTCCGAAAAGTTGGGAGGCTGAGAGTCAAAATGTCGACGGGTTATCGTGGGTCCATTCCATCGGGACAACGTGAGATCGAGACCACAGGTTGCTATAATATCGGGTAAATTGGGTCGGGTTCTAGAATGGTGGTCGTTTGTAACTAGGTGTTAGCGTTGATGTTTGTGTAACCTGAGGCAGAGATATATGACCATACAATCGATCGGAACTAACGCAAACCGGTGATCACCACTAGTCATTGAAGATTCTGATCAGACAGCATGCTGTCAGTGGAGAGCCTCTAGCTTGGTATAATCTTCCATCCGTTTTATAACTATCAAGGACTCGCTATGTTACGAGGGCGTAGAGATGAGTGTGCACTGTTGCCGTCACTGTGTTAATACGTTGGAGGCAGATGAGGAATATTGTATAAAGAGGGACGTAACAAAACACCAGAGAAAGGTTGGTTCTATTCACCATAGAAAAGGGTACCAGAGAGCATCCAACTAATACACCACTCCGGCTTGTTATACTGGTCGTTCGGTAGGACATCGTCCGGGTTATCAAGATGATATCAGACTCGGTGTTCGGTGTCATGGGATTATCAACACAGAGAACATATCATGCGTGGTTTTCCTTTGTCGAAGGAGGTAGTCGATGGAGCGAAGGGAAATCGGTTGTGAACTTGGGCCCCAAAATAGTGGAGCGAGCTGGGTGATAGGGCGACAAGCAGAATGGCCCTTCAGGTTGGAGTTCGGGGCTTAGAGTGGCAACTATTACTAGACAGTGGGATGCATAAATCGTTGTTGGTGTGGAGGGGAGTGTTGATATCGTTTCACATGTGCAATATGAAACCTACACCGACGTTCTTTTTCAGTTACCACCGACTAGTGGCAGCTATCATCAGGAGTATAGCCATTGTTTACCATGGCAACGGGTTTATGGGGCGCAACTGTACTGTTACAGAAGGTCTATCCACTGACGTCACTGAAGCCTTCCGCGTATAGTGGTCTATAGCGACTCACCCCCTCTATTCGGTGGTCAGCACCTATCCAATTAATAGATGCGGGGAACTGGTCTGTGCCATATGTAAACCAGGAAATAACGGACTGGAGGGGTTCTTGCCAAAAACACGCATACATTCACGCGCCAATCCCTGCCAGTTTACGCTTCCCCGCTCGCAACTGTATCCTGCTCGTCCTGTTCTCTTCTCTTCTTTCTCTCTTTTCCTTTTCTCTTCCTCTCATCATCGCAACTGCACTGAGTTTTCCAATAACTGTTCGCTACTGCATACCAAGTTTTTAACTACGCTCTACTACGTAACTACTAAAACAAATTCAATCAACTGATTCAATTCAACATGCCCACCTTTTCTGCCGATTACGAGTCCAACTCCGGGTCTACCTCCGCCGGTTCCGCTCCCGCCGCTCCCGCCCGCACTAGATTCGAAGCAAGATGGCTCATCTCGGTCAGCCCTCTACGTCGTGATGCCACTGCCAACCTCTGGCGCTTGTGGCAGCTTGCTGCTATTGCCCTCGGTTACACCGAACCAATCTCTATGGATTAGACACCCAAGGCGATTGTCGAAACCGAAGTTGAGCAAGTCTCTGCCGACACCGAAGTTACTACGACTGTTGAGTCCGACTCTGTGGACATCGACATGCCCGATGCCCCTCCCCTCGTTGAGTCTCCCCGCTATGCCAGCCGCGCCGAGCGTCTCAATTTCGAAGAAGCCGATGCGGAGGATATTCGTGGAAGTGGTTCCTTCGGTACTTCGCGCCGCCGGACCCGCATTACCACCGAGTCGACCGCCGCCACCCCCGTTGTTGCTGCTGTGCCTGAGCCCATTGATGCTCCTGAGGCTCCCGTTGTCGCCGAGGTCGTTGAAGCCCCGGGTCCGGCTGCCATAGTTGAAACTGCCGTTGATCCCCAGCTCGCTCTCGCCCCTGAGCCTGTTGCACCCGTTGGAATGGCTCCTCTACCCACCCCCGGTGCTGCTCTCGTTATCGACCTAGTCGACGAAAATTACGCTCACCTTGAAGATCATGACGCCGAGATACTCGACATCCTGCTAGAGGAAATTGAAATCGCCCAGGCTGAAAATGCTGAACAAACCCATTCTCTGCTCGACAACTCCAGCGCCACGGCTCCGCCTACTGTCACAGAGGCTGCTGTTGCCGCTGAGCCTGTCTCTCCGCCGGTCACCACCAATGCCGAGGAGATTCCACTGTTTTTGGAGAACGCCGCCGCTGCGGTTGAGCCTACTGTCACAGAGGCTCCCGTTGTCGCCGCACCCACTCTCAACACCGAAGAGCCGAACTCAGCATTAGACGACGCCAGTGCCGCGAACCCGCCTACTGTCACAGAGGCGCCCGTTTCCGTTACACCCGTTGTCGCACCAGTCTCCGAAAGTGCAGCCTCATCTACAACTCCCGCTATTACCACGTCTCTTCAACAACGCAACAACTTCGACAGCCTCCCAACGTTAGCCCTTTCGTCTTCACGTACCACGAGCTTGAAGCGTCGCCGGGCTCCCGCAGATGACGATTTAGATGAGAAAGAACGCCCCAAGACTCGCTCCTCTCCATTTGCCCAGAATTACCAGGCAGCCAATCACTTCTGCCAATGGACATTCGACAAGTTCCACAAGCCTACTTCCAGCTTGAAGCGTCGTCGGTCTTTTTCCGATGACGATTCCGACGATGACGATTGCCAACCCGCGCGCACTGCTCCATTTGCCGAAGACTATCAAGCAAGCAACCACTTCTGCCAATGGACATTCAACAAGTTCCATAAGGCTACTGCACCTGCCACTCTTGTCGAGCCAGCCATTCTCGAGTCTACTGTCACGCCGGTCATCGAGTCGTCCTGTACGACCGCCTCTCTAGGCCCAGCTTCACCATCATCACCCGCCCCGTTGAGCACTTCAACCCCAACAGTGCATTCGTCTAAATCTTCCGACAAGCAGATTCGCACTCAGAAGCCTGCTCCGGATGCTCAACGCGTGAGAACTCTGCGGCCCAAGCGTTGTACCGATTACTCCCGGTTTTACAAATAAACCTTCTAAAACTGGCATTCACATACCATCATCTCGCGTTATCATCACGACGGAGTACCATCAGATCAGCGGCAATGCACGGTTTTATACAATTATTCGGTGTCAGGAGTGGGGAAGACGGATATGGGGAGGGAATATCGGAGAGGGGGTTTTGGGTCCAAAAAGAAGACCATAGGGGGGATTTGGGGAAGGCTTTGATGGGTTTTATGTACATATAAGGAATTTGATGCGCCGGGTGGGGGAGTTAACTTGATCATTTACAATACTTGCTTATTCGATTCTCTGTGCATACCATGTGAAGTGAACAATATGGAAAGATGTCGTATAACTTAGGAAGGTCAGGTTACAAGAGATTGACCTTGTTTGTGACTTCTGATGGTACATGACATTGCGTCGCCTGGGACTGAGCACGAAAGTAGAAATACCAAATCGAAACTGTCCTCTACCACATGATCTTGGTTCTTAGAGCCGCGAAAGAGAAGCCTCTATCCCCTTTTCATTGAATCAAATGCAAAATCAGTTCACGTCATACCACCCCAGGGGCACAGGTAAGATAGGCTACCAACGTACACTTCATCTACGGACACCCACGGACCTCCGTTCCAAAAATAGCGGTATATAGTTGTCGGTCTGATGAGTGCTATTCTCCGCATCCTACATGGTGTTCGGGAGCTCTGTCATCCTTCATTTTGTGGTGAAGTTGCCTCCTGGAAGAAACTGGCAGGATGGCATCCGGGCCTTATCTTGTCGTATCCGACAATGTCAAGTCCGGAGCCGCAACACCACCACCAAGGATGTCCATTTGCTTCAGGTACCACGGGCCTATGTACCTTTGACAGTCCGACTCGCCGAAGAACTTAATTTAGTTCCTATAAAGCCGCCTGAGGTATGTAAGGCTCTGTCTCCGGTGCTCACGGAGGAGACGTGTGTCTGGTCGTCCGACCCATTTATTGTTGAACCACAAGGGTTATGGGTCATATTAACCCTGTGGCCCATGACGGATTAACAACCCTGCCTGTTATCACCATTGGCTAATGTGACGACAATGGCATTGTGAACTAACAACACTAACGTTTGAGGTATAAAACTCCCTCAAAACGTATAGCTGTTTTGACTGAATCTATTTCAGTCGCTGTTACAAAACATGTCGCACCAATAGCTCTACTCAGCCGTCTTTTGCCGACTCTAGCATCTTCCGTTAAGTCCGTATCTATCACCGGTGTCAGTCGAACTAAGTATAAGTATGGGTGGTTAATCCGGTATTTTGGGTTTGGTTTATGATTTTAATACAACAAGTTCTTCAAGTTTATCTCATATTTCGTGATTACAATTCTACATCTTTCATTTATCATCCCCTGGGGATATGGAGGATGTCGGATTTATGTCAATAATAATCATGGCTTAAACAATATGTGACGGAGAGCCGTAGAGATTGCGCAAACTCAGCAGTGCCATCTAGATGGATACATAACACATTACAGGACACAAGCGTAACTTTGTTTGTAGATAGATCACGTACATTCACATTTATGTGTGTCAAACATGCAGTACAATAATAGATGAGGAACAAAGTATCTTGTATTATAAAGACTCATATGTACTACCAAACTTTTAAACCATAGACCCCTCTTGTGGGTAGCACTGCGAACAATCCGAACGACACGAACTCCACTCAGAATAATCCACCGTCTCGTCGTTGTAGTTGCTATCGTAACCATCGCTGGAATAACCCTCGTCATCCGCCTCGTAACCATCTTTATCATTAACACCAACCCGACCTGTGCTTGAATCCTGGCGGCTGTAGCGGACGGCATTATCCTCGTACCGGCGCTGCACCATGGGGACCTCCGGAATATCGAATGGGCTGTTATAGAAGTAACCATCGTGGGATGGCACCGATTCTTCGGTATAGTATGGTTCATATCCCGGAGTAACCTCATAGTTGTGGTACTCGTCGTAGTTGTCATAGTTGTCATAGTCGTCATAGTCGTCATAGTCGTCATAGTCGTCATCGTTGTCGTAGTTGGCATAATGGCCCTGATCATGGCTGTCATAGGCGTCTTGATCATAGTTGCCGTAGTCATAGCCGTAGTTGGAGTCATAGTATTCGTCCTCGTAGTTGTCATAGTTGTTCTGACCATTGTTGTTATAGTGGCCCTGATCATAGTCGTCATAGGCGCCCTGATCATAGTTTCCGTACTCATAGCCGTAGTGGTTGAAGTCATAGTTCTCATGGTCGTAGTTTTCATCACACTCCTGGCTTTCGGGGTTGTAGGTGTAGTGTTGGCAATACCGAGGACGCGACTCGTCTAGGTAGTATGAATAGTTATCCGATGCTTGCTCAAGGGAGCTGTAATCGGCCGAGAAATATCCATCATCAACGAAACTCTCATCCGTGGTCACACTTTCACACCAAGACATAATGGTAGCCTGAGTTCCATAGAGAGGACGAGTAGTAGTAGCAACGGCCGTAGGAGCGATGTTGTTATCGGGTGCACTTCTCAAAACCCTGAAGGTAGCAGGCACAGCTGGGGCTGGCTTGGGCGCAACGGCGTTCTTCTTTTTGTTTGTGAGTTTGCGCAATTTCTTCATGAAGCGGCGGCGACAGTTGCGGATGGCGGTCATGATCCAACTGCGCTTGGGCGCGGCACGAGGCGAAGCGACACGCGGGGGAAGAGCCGAAGTCTTCTCGGCAGACGAATCGACTTGAACCATTTCGAGAATTAATTGTAGTGGATTGAGAATGAAACAAGTTGAGATAATGTGTGGCAATTCTCTCGAAGATAGAACCGAAAATTGCAGAAGATGATATCTGTGAAATGAAGCGCAAATATATATGGGCTGTGAAAATATTTGTAGTGAACGAAAAAAGGTTGGTGGTGAATTGAAAGTAGAAGAAAAGTTGGAGTAAAGAGGCGAGACTTTTCCTTTTATAACCATGAGCTAGAATGGGGAAAATGAACAAAAAGAGACTATTCTCGTGAGACAAGATTCGACGCTAGTAGGCGGCGGCAAAATCCAGATAACTCGTTCTCAAATCAGTTCATTATTTTCTACAGCTTGTCTAGCTGGTGTGTCGCATCCTGTAGAGAGTGATTTCGGTGATAGTAAATCTTTTGCATGAGAAAGCTTCACAATGGCAACTCCACGGCAACGGTTGTGAAAACAACGACCATTTCGTCATGGCTATATTCCGTGAATAGCTCAAGCCTTTCATGACGTCATGTCTTGTATAGCTTTGCCGGCCCGTCAGTTAACTCGTCGAAAATGTGAGACCGATGGCAGCTGGCTAATATGGAATCGAAGATGAAGGATGTATGATGATAATGCAGTCATAGTGAAATATTGCCACCACTGCTAACCTTTGGCAATGAAATTAAAGATGTCTGTTTATATGCATCTGTGTATATACGTTCCCACGTTTTTTCAGCAGCAGTCACGTAGTACAGTATTTCCTCAGCTCTTGTTAACCCAGCATAACCCTAGCATTCACCAGGCTTGGTCAAGTACAGTTGTAAAAATGGTTGGTGCATTTTCGTGGGCAAGTGTGGCTACTAAGGATTCTAATAAAGAGTCATCATTCAATCAATCGACATTTATGAGGTTTTGGAGGTTTATTCATCAGGATATCAACGTGAGCAATGTAGCAACTATGTTGCAGTACATTTAATTTTCTACACTACCCCGGTATTTCTCCATGGCAATGCACAAATAACAGATATAACGACCATCCATTAGACTTGGCCGATGAATCGTTTTTTGACTGCGAGCCTTCCCCGCACTTGAATTTTTGACTGAAAAGTGATCCCATAGTTTACAATTTCAACCCACATTTTGATGCAATTTCAAACGATGGGCAATGGAATGATTGTCGCCATCTGTCATCTTCAATATGAAATATGCATACCAATCAGGTTCTGTATTCCTAAACTTATAAAGAACGATCTTATATTGATGTATTGTCCATGCTACTCTATTTCCTCCTCATCTTCTAGTTACTGCTCGCGATGCACGACCCTGCGGCGATCAAGTGGCATGACCACGTCAAAGGGAATAGACGACGGAATATCAAGCATATAGGGAGTCAGGTTGCTAAGCACGTTGCGGTTTCTAATAACCGTCCGGTAATGGGCATAGGCATATTCCATGTGACGACGGAAGCGACTAGTCAGGTGAGGAGTATCATTGCAAACGTCCATCAAGTGGCGATAAAGTTCGCGCGCACCGGCCTGGACAATGAGAGCCGCGCGGTACCAGCGTGCCAGATGAACATGGTAGTTTTCAATATCGAAGCCAGTCTCTCTCGAAATAGTCTCACATCCGAACACAAAGTATTTCTCGTGGTACGTCAAGGGTCTGGACCCAGGCGGGCGCGGAAGCGAATAGATCTCGTTCAATTCACGGTTCATGGCGAACAGAACGCGAAAGGTATCCGCGATCATATCATGGAACTCAACCACTGTGGTGAAAAGCTCACAGAACTCAGCACCGGTCGTGAGAACAGATGGCTTGCCGACCAAGTTCGTGATTATAGCTGGTACTTGAATGCCGTTCTTGAGCTCACGGATACAGACGGGCATAGACAGAACAATTGGGCGTATGTAACGTCTCTCGAAGAATTGAATATCCGAATCATTGTCAGGGACGAAAACGGGCGGTGCGGCTCTTCTCCGGGGCGTCGGAACAGAGGGACCAGGGTTGTCAGTTATCTCTGCCATGGTGGACGACGAGACTGCGAGTCGGGGTCCTAGAGTGTCAATGTCGAGGTATGTGGTCCGTGTCAACGTAATGATCAATAGCTAACGGTAGACTGTCAGTAACAAGTCACCTGTTGATGGTAGAAGAGACCTCTCTTGGGAGACTGAGGACTGTCTGAGGTAACGAGGAACTGAGAACTAAGAAAAGTAAAACGTGGATCAAGGTGGACACTTAAGGAGAGAACGCATACTCCATTAGCAAAAACGCTAGATTTGTCACAAGATGAAGAAACTTGGAATAACAGGTTCTTCGGGTTTCTTTCTGTAGCTTAGGTCTTCACTCCGCCTCATGTTGATCTCGAGCGGGGTCACTACTGGTTGATGTTTTGAGCCTCCGAAAACAACCTATGGGCCAGGCCTTCCTGAATTGAACGGCATCCTTCCAACGTGGGGTTGTATTAGATCTTGTTCAGCGTCCGAGGGATTCTCATGAGACTCAAGACATGCGTGGACTGGCCCGCCTCATTGTTCACATGCCGTTGTCGCACACGAGCAGTATGCATGTCGGTGGCGCGATATATCAGCACAAGGTACTGGCCTGTTTGTGTGTTAAGAACGAAGGTCCCCGATTCGAGAGATTGGCCGTATCGGTTTACCCGATGGCCAATCATATCTCTGTAACTTGCGTGACTAAATTGTACTGTTGTTGAGTTAAGGGATCATTCACCATGCTCATGATCAATTCCCATTGGTCTGCAATCGAGGCTTCACAAGGACATTCATGTATGTATGCAAATACTTACAGTAATGGTCTATGATTCCTAGATACGGCAATCTAGTTAGATACCATGTGATGATTCTGCTGTATGTATATTTCCCCTCATGACGTCAGCCACGCGCACTTGGGACTAAATCCAAGAGAACCCTATTCCAGGTTTGCTAGCAAGGGTTGTATTAACGACAAGCCGCAACGCGGGGTAAAACTGGACAAAATAGGCAAACTACCCCGCACAGAGTAGTGAGCAGGTCCAGACAATAAGTCATGGGCTCGATTTCGGGCCAATGACGCCACTCCGACAATATGCGCTCCGTCCGTTTACGGCGCCTGTGGGGCGATTCCAAATGTTTCCAACGGTTGCGTTTCAACTTGCGTTACAAAGGTGCTCGAATAAGCACCAATTGAAGTGAACTCAAGCCCATTCCGTGTTTCGTGTAGGGCTTTACAAACATGAGGGGTACGTCGGTTTTGAATTTGAGCTACCCGCATCACCGCTATTTTGAGGCCGGGGCTTCTTCAACCCCGCTACAAACGTTTCGGCGCATTCGCGCAGTTGCTGCGAGGTGTTTAAATACATGCAGAGGTTCTTCTCCCAATCGCCTCGTGGTTTTCAAGGAAGCGTTAATCTACGTACCAAGGCTGTTACAATCTACACAAATATATGGACCCCATCCGGGGTATCGGGCTGTAGGGATGGAGGCTCGGCCTAATTGTGCATACATAAAGATCTTTTACAATACTGCTTTGGAGCAACAGAGTTGCATGTTAAGTGGAACCCCTGGGCGGAGCATTGGCCTGAACCATGCAAAGAGCTCATAGTTGAGCATGGATATGTAAGTGTACCTCTCTTTAGCCGAGAGCATAGTGTAACCATCGTGTGTGGATACTATGTTTCACGACAGACGGACGCACAAATACGTTAAACGTAAGTATCCCGAACTGGAATGATTGAAGAGAAAGAGTTAACTGAAATAAAGCGGATAAAATCCAAATTCAATAAAGCCAATTTTCCAGGCAGTATAGCATGTCTGCAATCTCTGCGACGCGTTGATCAATTAAAAACAGACAATCCCTCAAAGTGCCCTTTCATGTTATTTCCGGTCTCAAGTCCAATCTAAACGTGCAGAACCAGGATAGAGCTTTACGGTGACAAAATGCAAAACGTGTAGATGACCCGACTGTAGTAAAAGCTCCCCACGATTCAAAGCTTACCTTGAAGCTTTGCTACGAACGTTGCAGCTTCGTGTCACGTGACTGGATGCCCGCTGTGGACAATGAACTAGCCTGTAGGGGTCTGGTTGTGTATAGGGCTACCGTATAGGGCTACAGCCCTATTGCGAGGCGCATGACCTTTGTTAAATGGGGTGAGAATCTCTCTTTATTTTGTCGCGGGGAAATACTCGGATCGTGAGCAGTCTGTAGGTAGTTGATTAGTCAAGAGTACAGTCATATGAATGGATTGATGTGCATCCATAAGAGAGTCTGTTGTTAGTCAATCTTCTTGAACAGTTGGTCTGTTCGGGCCCCTGCACCTTGTGGGGCCCTATTAGAATGAGAATTGAGAAAAACGAAAACTCAATTCATGGCCGAAGACCGACAATTGAGTGGACGGTTAACTCGTTACCAATAGCTGCGTTGTTAATTTGGAGTCATGCGACATCCAAAGTTTCTGTTGCGGTGATTGGCGAGGAAACGAAATGGGAAAACCCGCAGAGATTTCCATCGAGCAAGTGGCCTGAGGAGACAACCGGCAGTTACATTGGGCCATCAAGACCCGCGTGTGGCGCCAAATTCTGATGACCAATATGTTAGAATTCGAACACCTACCGAAATGGAATAACACGCCTCCGATTATCCCAATCTGTACGTTGAAGAACACTTTTACTAAGAAAATTGCCACCCAAGCTTGCTACAAAACAACCCCTTTTGGGCCAGGTGGTTTACAAAATAAGTGGGTCATCCTCTAGAGGGTCGCAATTGTACTGGCGGTTCATATTTCTCATTCCCCTTGAGAGCTCCCCCACACGCGGCGAACACGGGGATAACGACGGCTCCGTCACCACGCGCTAGGAGATAGGTAGCGACCAATAGGCCCTCTGAACTCAATGCCTTTCCTTTTTGCGGTCTGGAATGCGGATTACCAAGGCCTCAAGCAGTGCTGAATAACTATTAGCCAAGCTAGGTGTTGTTCGAATTAGGAAATCTCGCACATGTAAGGTGATCGAAGAAGGCGTCTCCAACAGGTCCCGCTTGAAACTCTACAGGTTACCTTTCGTTTTCCCATTTTCCAGTTTGCATAGATGGTTGTATGTACATGGGCTATTGGGGATAGGGGACTCTATACTGGACATATGGGGAATTGGCCTGGAGATCTAAGGTCATCTTTTACCTGGGCTTTTCTGTAGTTTAGGTCCGATGCGCCCTCCGTTGTGCTTTCCCGCCTGTTTGTAGCAGTCTTTTGAGGGGCTCATAAGTACCGCTCAACTTTCATTTAGGCAAATGAAGAAGTACATACACTGCTGAAGTCACAACGTATGCATCTTTATGAAGAGGATAGTTTATACCAACATACTACGAGAACACGCACACCCGTTAAATCATACAGTCACTACAATTCTTTCAATTTTTTTTTAATATTGAGCAATCTATGCTATTTTTATCAATCCACAGGCCAAACAATACGCCCTTGCCGTTCTAGTCAGGTACATTCACGCTTGCTCTCACAGGAGGTTCTCGTATTCCGTCCACCCCGCTCAAACACTGATTACTCGGCCCCCAGGTCACTTTTGTAAACCAAACCCCGCAAGACAAAGCATTAAGTTATCAACAGCCAAAAATATTAACTGTTGCCGCGTCTTGTGTGTATTTTCGGGGTCTGATTCCTTGGCTGTGAAGATTTAGACCTGGTTGGACATCAAGACAGGGTGCACATGGTAGCCAGGCTCCAAGAAGCAAGACTCCCAGACTGGCTCAAGGGCTTCATCCTGTTCATTGCTGGCTTCAGCGGCGTCTAGCAGTCCGGAAATCTGGGCCAGGCAAAGGTTGGTCTTGGTGGTATCCCGCATAGCCACATCCTCCATGTCGTCAAGAATATCGCGGAGGTCAGTCTGGCGGCCAAAGGCCTCCCGGTGCCATTCGTCAAGGCGAGCACCAAATTCCTCAATCTTGAAGTCAAGCTTGTCGGCGACCTGCTCGCAGATGTTGCAGATGAAATGTTCGTAAGGGGTCAACTTGGACGATCTGTCACGGCGGGAGAGACCATAGTTGCGAGCGAGGAACTTGTTTAGGACCAGAAGAGCACGGTACTGGTCTCTGATCTTGTTGTGGCTGAGAACCAAGAAATCCAGAGTCTTCCAGAACATCTTGCCAGTCATGGCCTCAATAGCAGTCTTGGGAAGAGCGACGAAGAAGGCGGGAATAGTGGGTCCAGTGCGGAGCATCTTAATGCATTCAGAGAGCGAGATAACGAGCGGGGAAATGGCAGGAGTACCCAAGTAAATGATATCGCGGGGGTCGGGAGGGCTGTGGAGAGAAGGAGCACGGCGAACGATACCAGACCAGACATCAGCAGGAGGGTTTTCAAGGTATCCGAGACGGGTAACCCCGACCTCGACACACTTCTCATCGTCAGCAATGTTTTTGTAAGTCGATCTTTCCTTCGAGCGACGCCCCCCAAGGCAGCAGAAGGGGGCAGCAAGTGCGTCGGCAACTAAGCGGAGGACCGCCATGATCACAGTGAATTAAATTTAACTGTGTAAAAGTAAATGAAGAAGTTTGAAGAATTGAAAAGGTGTTTGTCCACAAGAACAAGTCTGTGGAAACAATGTTTAAAAGTAAACAGAATTGGCCTGAAGAGACATAGATGAACGGGGACTTACAAAAGCGGCGCGACGACTTCTTAAATACGATTGTAGAAGGGGATCTGATCCTTACGATTGGGAGGATCTAGTTTTCTAGATTGGTGAAACCCTAGAAGGCCTTCGCAGAGCCTATAAGCCCCGAGTTCCGCACGCGGATATACTAAGCGTCAGGCGCGGGCGATCCTTCTAGTCGATAGTAATGCTCTGGATCAGCCACAGGACCTATTCTTGCCTTTGCGAAGTGGGCTACTCTGGTTGTTGGACGCCCGTTCTTAGGGGGCCTGTGTTTTGTTGCTCACGAAAACTCTTCAAATGCTGTGGAATTATCTGTACATCTTGGAAGATCCACAGGCTCGATACATAGAACTCCAATTTACAGACACACAGAGATACTCTATCTGGTGGCAAGAGCTGGTTAACAGTGTCTTGGAGTCCCATAGATGCCGAATACACTTGGCATTCATTGGTAGACGGGAACCGAAGCCACCCCTACTGCGCACCAGTGTACTGTGGCCATACAACGGTTCCAGGTTGTAGGGCGAACAGTAAAGCAAAGAGCCCGGGCTTTAGAGGTCAATTCAGTTTACCATTGGTCGTGCTTATCTAAGATTTATCAAAGCATGTGGGAGCTAGAAAGCTCTGTGTCCCTGTTCCTCGCGGCGTATGAGTGAAAGTCTATGTACATTTGATGAACGGTGAAAAGATGGTGATTGGGTTCATGTTCAATCATCCGACATTGCCCGGGCATCGTTATCCAAGATGTTGCATTGGGAAGCCTCCAGAAATTATCTCCACCGCGACTGGGCGAGAAGCTCCCATGGTTTAAGCTTATATTTTAGTATGTAGTATTTCCCCAGGTTTGAGGCGAGAATGGCGATTCTAGTAGAGGATACAATCGGCCAAACCCTAGGTCCCGAAGAACCTTGCATTGGTGTAACGTGATGAGATGCACCACCCCCAGATCCCTGACAGTGGGTTCCAGCACAGAGGCTTCGATCGTCAAAGTTGTTTACCGTGATCTGCGACCAATCGTCTATATACCTATGTAAACACCACTATGCCACTGTACTTCAAACCACTCACACTTCTTGAGCCACAAGCAGCTCCATGTAACAAAAATGCGCTCCAATCTCCGCCACCAACATTCAATCTGAACGCAACACATGATTCCTAATGGTCTGGCTTGGACATTGGTCAACAAAGTTTTCCTAGCAGGGAAGTATCTACTCGAACAACCAGGGTGGGATGCGTGACGTACCAACACGGGAGTCATCCCGCCGTCTCCTGTTTAAACACTATAGACCTCGATAAACGTTTCCGTCTAACTACTCCCAAAGGTCAAAACAACGATTCTGGACCCAGCAGAGCCACAACACTTTACATCGGCAGGGGTGTTTCCCCCGCTCTGCAATCGTGACTTTCGTCTAAAGTGTGCCACGGGTGCATTTTCAGAAGGACTTTCGTCTCATTATTAATGCATGTTAGGAAAGTCATAGAAATGCATACAAGCGTGGAATCTAACGTGACGCTAGCAAGTCACGAGAAAACACAAATCCACAAAGAATAATCGTACAACAGGCAGTGAACAACACAGAAATGTCGATCGACCCACTTTCCATCAATCAACACATTTGCAGCGAGACAGAGTGCCAAATACCACGGCATAGGAGAGCCCCCCGTATCTATGTCCCATGGGACCCACGGGACATCATCTACCTCGACAAAGTCACGGTACTACCACCCCGCCTTTCAATGGCACGCTGTATTGACTACCTCAATGGCCTTCCGACCATCCCAATCGATCTACTGGGGCTTACAGCCTCCATCCTTCGTTCGAAGACTCCGCTCGAGTTTGAATCCCTCCTAAAGAGCGCGGTCAACACCCATAACCTGTTCAAAGATAACTATCGTACCCTGGTCGCCATGAACCAGTGCTTAGCCCATGGCTATGCACTTCCCCGCCCCGTTGGGTCAACACCCCTCTCGAAGCAGGAGCAGTGCTTTTTTGACGAATGTGCAGAGGTTGCCACTCGCTGTAACTTTAGAGTTTCATGCTTCGCTGATAGACTGCGGCTTTAGCATAGACGAGCCTATAGAGCCCAGAAGTATCTTCGTTACCTAGTGGAGCTGATTGACGAGATTTCCAGTGATATTTCCAGGCTACGAGAGGTGGTTTTTGACCATCTAGATCGGATCTTTGAAACATTCAATCGACCCAATGCGTTAGACAATAGTTTTGTTCCTTTTGGAACTCCTGTGCTAGAGTTAGGTCAAGATTCAGCCCCCAGAGACCTCTGGGATGATGATGGTGAAACCACCATCGGCGACGATATTGAGCCATCCCCATCAGATTACACAGGCCGGCGACCTCAACCGGCCGTTGGGTTTGCTCAGGCATGCGAAGCTAGTGTACTCGCTCTTCAACTTCAGCAAAGCGCGGACGGAATGTCGAATACGAATACGCCATCTTTCATTAAGCCCACTGTATCTATTCCTCGAGCGAGCCATATTACTCAGATGAACAAGACGCCCCAGTCTGTTAGCATTAGTATTTCACGGCCCAAGATCATGCAGAGATCTCTAGAGTGCCCTTTAGTCGTTGAAATCGCTAGTTTAGGAAAATGGAAGAATGGAGAATCCCGCTCCCCCTCGCCTCCGGAACAAAGTCCCGGTGGCAAAAGAAAACGAATTGGGAATGAAGAAGACGGAAAACGAAGGATTCGGCGCGCCTGCTCCATTTAGTTTGCCCGCGTTAAAATAGCACGGTTCATATGATGTCATGGGATCGGTGAGAAATTCCTTTCGCCACGGCTCAATTAGTTGTATTAATTGTTACTGACTGAAAGACCCATATTTTAATTGTTGGTAGTCGTATGTATCTGTGCAAAGGCCTAAAACGCCTTTGTATACACGGCAGACTTTGTCACACAATTGAATACAAAAAGGACTTGGTCAAATTGGTGTGAAACATTTCCTCGGAAAAACCTACCGACGTAGGAATTCTCACTAGATGCAGATAATGCTCGAGATTTTCGAATGTGTGACCCCCATTGAATTTGCACCTATGTATGTCTTTGTAGTGACAGAATTTGCAGCCATTTTTGGTCACCACTTTGAAGCCAACTGAATGGGTTAAACAGTGCCCGGGTAACTAACTCTACTGCGTGAGAGTAATGAATACAAAAGGACACCTTTGTGATCAGCCGCGCCGGGTGAGGTCGTCGTATTGATAGTTAGCTCTGTTCAGGTAGACGATAAATAGTACAACAACAACAACAAGTAATGAATACAAAAAAAACTCGATGATGATGACGGCACGGGAGAAACACTGGCGCGAAAACTCCCCAATTACCCCGCTTGGTCAGCAGGTTCGACTTCCCATTTGGTATGGAGTGTCAACACCTGGCAATAACCAGTGTGCAATAATTCACCACAAATTGTCAGGTCGAGTGT
This sequence comes from Huntiella abstrusa, assembly GCA_025685495.1. Classification (NCBI taxonomy): domain Eukaryota; kingdom Fungi; phylum Ascomycota; class Sordariomycetes; order Microascales; family Ceratocystidaceae; genus Huntiella; species Huntiella abstrusa. Next base: position 10,010 of record JAJNMT010000284.1, on the reverse strand, counting down.
CGAATACAATTCCCGTTCTTCCAACACATCCAAAAATGGGGAAAGCAAGAATGAAGTCAATGAGCATTTCCTATTTAGGGAGAGTGGTGATACAGAATAGTCCCATGCTGAAATCGTGAGATCCCCTGCAGTTTGTGGACCTCCCTTGCCCGTTTTGACACGTGTTTAGGGTCTCTCCCAGAATCTAACCCTTGTTGGGTTCTAGCTTTGGCCTAACGGTTGCCTACGATTAGTTGACAAAAATCTGAGAATAAGTGTTAGCGTTCTCATCGAAGCTCTCATCCAACGTTGCAACGACCATCGATTGCTGTATCCTCCTCTCCAGTTTTAACTAATTTCGATACTCTATTGTTTAGCATTTTTCGTTTCTTATCGCCTTGCGTATCCCGTTTGCTTCCCTGGTATTCCCCTAAGCGCCGTCTCACGTTCCGGCAGCCCCTTTCCTACCTAATAGCCCGGTATCTCCTACTATGACTCCGGCCATCACACCCGCGTCCACCGCGCCCACCACCGAGAATTCCCCGTTAAAGGCGCCAGCAGACATCATACCCTCAGTGCCACCAACAAAAGCAGCGCCCATCACGTCCTTTTTTAACCGGATCCCGAATCCTCTGTCTGCCAGAGCCGATAGCCCTTCGCCCGTGCGCTCGTTACGAACTACATTGCCTATTATTCAAAGTCCAAAGCCTGACGTCACGCGCAGAACCCAACCATCAGAGCTCCCGATAGCACGCGTTTCATTGCAAGAGGTCACTATTAGTGCAGACGAAGCTGGTAATCAAAGCTCCGATTTGTCAGATGTTGATATAGAGATGGCCGAGGCAGAAAGTCTAGAGACGTTTACAGCGAGTCGCTCGTCACCAAAGTCTCCATTGACAGCACAGCCAAAAGACCCATTTGCTTCCTCGCCGCTTACTTCGCCTTCGCCCACCCCACAACGTCAACCATACCCTAAGACCCGGGTAATTGCAGCATCGGATGATGAAGACTCCGACTCGTCCTTCGACTTCCAGCCTATTCGGCGTGTAAAGACTACCACCCCAGCAAAGATCATAGCGTCATCTCCGCCGTCAACACGTGGGAAGCGGTCAATAACGTCTGTCGGCTTGCGTAACGGACCGGCGAAGAAGGCCCGGTTAACGTTTGACGATTTAATTGAGTCTGGGTGGGAGGACCGGGATATCCAAGACTCCTTGAAGCGGGCCGATGATGCTCGGAAGCAGGTGGAAGAGAAGGCTCAAGATATGAAGACTGGGGAAGATGCGGAGAATATGGAAAACTTAAAAGGTGTCCTGCAGGATGTTATTGCGGACCGTGAGGACGGGGTTGGTATTGACAAGGTCGTCCGGGCGGTCGAGCGCACAGATGTCTCCTCCGATGGAAACATCGTCTGGTTCTCCTTTGGCGATGCGATCTCAGCTCCATCACAGCCCTACCCCGCTCATGATCTTGCGTCGGTCATGACTGCAGGGAATAGCAGTAGGGCGCGGAACCAAGCCGCCAATTTCCACCTTGACTTCCTTATCTTGAAACCGACAGCTGGCGCCGAGACACTGACCTGGTTATTGGAGAATGGGTGTTTTGAGGTCTCGAGACAGCGTGAGTTCCTCAATGGTTTGTCTTCTCTATCGCAAACGGTGGGCATTTTGAGTGTAGATAAGCTGCTAGCGCCACTGAGAGTTTTGGGTGCCAACAGCGAGTTATTTGATCACACGAAGGAGGTCGAGGTTTCACGGGTTTCACGGGCACTGCGTTATCGTGGTCGGCGGTGGCTTGGATTGCAGTTTTGGCTTGATGCGATTGGATGCTTAGCCAAGTCCATGACAACGCAACAACAGTCGGAGATTCTTCTTGTATTACTCAAGTTTGCCGCTGATGCTGAACTAATGACTATCCCTGCTGTCCGTCGGAGCTATTCATCTGCTCTCCGGTCTATTGTCTCTACTCCGCTGTCCGCCGCTTCAATATCTCATATCTCCGCAACCCTTCGGCAGACCCTTCCTTCGTCTTCTCTTCTGGCGACTCTTGTTCGTTCAATACCCATTAACACAGACGCTCTTCGGCTACTTCGTGTCAAACTTGCTACTTCGTTCCTTCCTTTACCACAGGAAGATACACATGTACTCACGCTCTCTGATGCCACGGCTTTCCTTGATACGCCATTATTCCAATTTACCAAGACTACAGACTATCTTCATATCCGTAGTCTAGTCATGATTCTGGATGTAGCTCTCGCTGCGCCAACTCCATCCTCAGGTACGGAGACTACCAACCCCAACCCCAACGGACCTTTAGACGACCTCATCAGTGAGCTCAAGCGCGTATCCCGCTCAATCAATGACGTCAACATGGGTAGTATGCACCCCGCAGAAGCCAAGGGTGCAGTCGATGTTCTCCTAGACCGACTCACCCATGCTGTGCGGGTAGGTGGAGCTGAAAGATTAGATGTCTTTGGTGCAGGCGTGTACAAAGACGGAAGTCGGCGCAAGTTACAGTCACTCATCAGAAAGGGCGGGCGGGAAAAGGGTCAGTCGACATTAATGGATTTTGCTGTCAAAAAGTCAGCGGCAGTTCCGGCTACCACTAGCTCTTAGTAGGACGCAATTCCCGGGGTATCATGGCTGGTCCAGTGGTTATCCCATAGACAGACGCAATAGATAGACAACAAAAGGAAGCAAAAGCCACAAAGAAGAAAAACAAGGAGGCTGTATTCAAACAAGCAAACTATTATGCACGTCTCTCATTCATCCGTCTGTCCGCCCATCTAAACACACAAACAACGCTCATTGACTCCCTCATACTACCGTTGTGATATCGACGAAACAACAAAGAAACAAAGTCCAGGTTTAGTCGTAGAACTTGCGGTTGGGGTTCGACCCAAACAGTGACTGGCGCACAGCCGGCAGGGCATTCTCGCGCAGAATAGCCAGGCGACCCTCGAGCGTGTTGTCGACCGTGATCTTGCCGTTACCACCGACGATGATGGCTCCGCCAGCACTATATCCATCATAGTTAGTATCTCTCTGCGCTATAGGCTTATTAAAACATACCTGTCAGCAGACAACGAGTTGTCCTTGTCCAGCGACAAAGAAACCTCCTTCTCGGCCACCTTTTTATACGCATCCTGCACACTGCTGAGAATACCCTCCACAAAGCCCTCATCGGCCTTCCGCACGCGCACCGCCAACTTCGCCTCACCCAGCGCCAGCGCACCCTCGAGAATCAACTTCTCCAGCGCGCCCTGATAGCGCTTCTTATCCTTAGCCTCGGTAGCCTTCAAGTCAGAAGCAGCAGCCTCGAAGATATCATCCAACAGCTGCTCGCGGGCAGAAAGCACAGTCAAACGGGCCTTGTTGGAGACGGTGGAACGGGTGATTTGCTGGGCCATGGCGGCCTGCTTGAATTTCTTCTCGTAGGCGGCATCGATGGCGTCGGTTTCGGAACGCACGAGCTTGGCTTTCTCAATGGTGAACTCTTCGTTGGCTTTGAGGGTGATTTCGCGGGCTTTTTCTTCGGCTTCTTGCTTGATGAAGGCGGTCATCTTTTGGAGCTCCGCGTTGACTTGGGAGTCGGAGAGGCCGTGGATCGCAGACATGATGGGCGGGTGTATTGGGATATCGAGAGGTTTAGGTGGGCTGGTTTGGTGAGACAAGAGGTATATGAGGGTATCGCGGGATTTCGTGTGGATTGGCGATGGCGATCAAAGTATATAAAGGACTGTCAATGGAAATAACAGACGAATGCAATTGGTAAATAAAAAATTAAATCAATCAGAACAAAAATCAAGGAATAACTCTATCAACGTCCAAACTCACCGGAAAGAGCATCGTCAACCTCCCCCCCAATCGCAAACCCACGCTATCCAGCCGCCTTGCGCCGGGGCCAACCCTAACTCATCTGTCGATAAAGCCTTATCGGCCAATGCGCTATGTACTGTGATTGGCTGGTGGGCGGGGAGCTTCAAGCTGGCGCAAACAGTAAACCCCTCAGCCTTTCATAGCTACGCTGGCAGATGGCGACAGCTGTATTTTGGCTGGTCCGGGCGTATTTTGGCGCGGGACTATAAATGCCGTCGCATTGGAGGGCTACAGATGGTGTATTTTGAGGTGTTTGGTTTCTTCTATCCGTATATTTGGTCAGATGAACATTTGTGGCGGTGAACTGTATGTCCATGTGCGATGCATACAAGTCATGGTATATACACGACGAGTTTGAAGCTCTCAGTGCCTTTCTCTCTGGTATCACAAACCCGGCGTGTTCCTTCCAAATAACATCGCGACTTTCTGAAACAATCATAATCCCTAACACTCAACCCTTCTCTCCCTTGTCTCTCCACACACTTTATCCTCATACAGAAGGTGTAGTCGTTGCATCGCTAAACCCTTTGATCTCACATCCCCAACCCTTGCTTCATTGAACACCGTGAATCTCGTGAAGCTCATTACTCTCTTGTTCGTTTCTCCTTTGCTACACTCTATACTTCTTTCTGTCTCACTACTCTTCTTTTTGTTCTTCTCTTTGTTTGTCCCGTTCCCGCCCGCCCGCCTGTCGGAATTGTCACGTGCGACATACACGTTGAACTGGTCCCGTCTCCGGTCTAGACATCCATCATCACGATCGCTTCCCTTTACATCTTTTCTAATTTCCCCGGCGCAATTTCTCGCCCTGGATATTGAAAGTCGACATTCGCTCGCACGACATCCAATCGTTCGCGAACTATCCACGTCTCGTGATTTCCATTCTTGTCTGGTTACTCGTTACTCATTGGAGATTCGTGACACCACAGCCCTGATTTACCTACTGCATACCCGCCCAAACACGTCGTCGGAGATTCTTTTTAGATTTTGTCCCATTCGCATGTCCACCGACTGTGCCGATCGCCACTTTATAACGCCAAACGCGGCTTCGCCGGTTCATATATCATCCGCATATCGCCCATTATGAGCATTCCCGGCCAAGGTTTCCCCGGCGGAACCATAGCTGTAAGTGCCTTTATTCCGGCCGCGTCGGGCTAAATGCCTGCTCTTTAACTAACCCGATTGTTTTACCACTTTAGCTCGGCATCTGTGTCGGTATTCTTTCCACTTCAGCCCAGAGCATTGGGCTTACACTACAACGCAAATCACACATTATCCAAGATGCTCTCCCACCAGTATTACGAAAGCCACCACATCGATGCCACCGTTGGCAAATTGGTATGGGTCTCTTCCTCGCAGCAAATTTGATCGGTTCATCAGTACAAATCTCGACCCTTCCGCTCCCAGTGTTGTCTACTCTCCAAGCATCCGGCCTCGTATTCAACGGTCTTTGCGCCACTATTATTCTTAACGAACCGTTTACACAACTCTCGTTCATTGGCACTCTTCTCGTCTGCGCCGGCGCCCTATTGATCGCAATCTTTGGTGCAATTCCTGCTCCCACACACGACCTACCAGAGTTGTTGGCCTTGATGCACCGGCCTGCGTTCATTGCGTGGATGGCGTCAACAGGCGCAGTTGTCGTGTTCATCGCCGTCGCCACAGATGTTACAGCCGCCTTAACGGCACGATCACGAGCCAAATCGACGCCACAAGCAGCTGCACGCTTCCAACTAGGACGTGGTCTGGCTTATGGTTGCATTTCGGGGATTTTATCGGCGCATTCCTTGCTTGTAGCAAAGAGTGCTGTAGAGCTGATTATAAAAACGGTTATTGACGGCGACAACCAGTTTGTGCATTGGCAGGCATGGGGAGCGGTCGGTGCTCTGATTACCTTTGCTTTGGTGCAACTGTCGTACTTGCACCGCGGGCTGCGCCTTGTCTCAACGAGCGTTTTGTACCCACTCGTATTCTGTGTGTACAACATCATTGCCATTCTCGATGGGCTCATTTACTTTGAGCAAGCCGAGTGTATTCCTACGACACATGCTCTTTTGATTGCTCTTGGTACACTGATTCTCCTCAGTGGTGTCCTTGCCCTTTCTTGGCGTCTTCATGACAACGAGGAGGGTCAAACTTCGCCTACGTCGGCCACTGCCCCCATTGGCTTCATGTCAGATACAGAAGAGGAGAGTCTTATCGGATCACCCGAAGAATCTCTGATCGGCAGTTCCCCACTCGCGTCGCCCATTTCGCCAACTACACCCCGCACATATGCGACTTTTGGTCGGCGTGAACGTGCCGATTCATATGCGGAGATCTGGGGAGACCTCCAAGACGAGGCTCCCACATCGCCAATCGGTGGTTCCCTGCCACGACGAGGCACCGGAAGACAATCTTTAGATGAAACGGCTTCTCTACTTCCTGGTCGGAACCGTTCTGGCACTGTCGGTAGTGGTCGGAGGAAAAGTGGGAAAGTGCAAAGTGCAGTTGGGGGTTTGTTCCAACTCCGCTGGTGGGGCAAGGATCGGGACGGTCGGGACGGAGATGAGTGAATAGCAGAAAGGTGCTATAGTGTTTTGCCATTTCTTGGGATATCTTGGGCGTTATTTTCTTTTCTTTTTTTATTTCCTTTGTCATTTCTGCTTTTATGGGTTTTTGATACCTCGGCGTCACTACATACAATATAGATTTCTTTTGTTCTTTTTCATATGCACTAATAATTCATTCGCCAACAATCGTTACCCTTATAAACCATCTGAACTAGTAATCTTCTCGAACGGTTTCCTTGCTTAGTATTTTCTTGATAAGCAACGTTATCCTGGCTCTGCATGAAGTCCCGGTGCAAACACAGCACACCTTATTCATGTTTGTCTCTCTGTGCATTGAACAACTCCACAGCAAGAGTTTTGACCCGTGAGCAAAACTTCCATCTGTAGTGTAGGAATCTGGTTTTGGTTCGTTTGATAGTCTAGTTTCAGGGGCTGTGAGTTCATGGCAACTTTGTTTAAAAGGTGCTAATGACGGAACCTTATCATGTATGCATGCATGTGTTGGTTTTACTTTTTTATATGCCGATGAAGAGAAATTACATGTGTACATATATTGGGCAGTCAAATGTCAACCATATTTGGTGACCGCGCACTTGTACTGTGACGACCAATTCACGCAACCATCAACTTTGACAGACGCCAGTGGTCAGACGTAGCAATTTCCGATAAAGTCAACGTCCGAGAAGTTTGTTAACACGGTGAATGAGACGGTAAGGATTGTGTCAGACTTGTTTTGACACATGGACGTGCATTGGCATAGTTCCTGATACGAATAATTGAAGCTTTTTTGTATTTTTTTTTTGTTTGGCAAGTTATGGTATAGTATGTTAATGGGCCCATTTGTTTAATATACGTGAGTAATGGGTTGGCCGACTAAAGCTCAAAGTGTGTATGCAAGAAAAAAAAAGAAAAGAAAAGAAAAAAGAACGAATACGGCAACAACCGCATTCCCCGCCATAATTACCAAAAGAAACAAACTCCCCTACGCCAGGAACAAAAGAGCTTAGAAGCCGCCGTAGCCCGTCTTCTGGTCGATGTAGCGATATCTCTCGTTATCCTTGCGCTCCTTGAGAAGGCAGGCGAAGGCGACGATAAGGACGACATCGAGACCGACCATACCGAAGACACCGGTGAAGATGGTGTCGGCGAAAGTGTTGATGAAAGTAGTAAGGGAGGTGGCGCAACCAACCTGGAGGGCTGCGGAGGCTGGCGAAGTGCATACGGAGTTGGTGATGAATGAAGGCGATGTGGAGTTGAAGTAGCCGCAGCATGAGAAGGCAAGCTCGATTTGGCTCTGAGCATCGGAGCTTTGGGCGGAGTAGATGGCGAAAGTGTCGGCCTTGGTGGTCAAGGTCTGGACCCAGATGACGGCACCAATGCACAGAGTGAAGATACCAGAAATAACAACCATAACACCACTAAGCTTCAACCAGATACGGGTGGGGATAAGAAGACCAGGAACCATAAGAAGGAAGGTAGCCAAGATAATCACTCCGTTGGCGATACCGGCATCAAGCGGCCACCGCTGGTAAAGAAGATGACGGGCGAGCTCTTGACCGTCGGTGGGGGCTCCCTTGGCAATGTTGCCCTTGACAATGACGGAGAAACCGAGCATGATGGCTCCGGAGGCGGCGAAGAGAAGCGACAGACCGGCCGTGACCAGATGGACTTGGGACGGCATTTTGACGGTACTTTGTGTGGTTGATATTAAGAGAATTGTCTGGGGTTTGGTTTAAGTTTTTCGATATGTTGGATATAGTAGACGACCGGCGTCGAAAGTGAGCGTGAGAATAGAAAAGGAATAGGTCTGTTAAAAAAAATATACAATATAAAAAAAAACAACGAATATGAAAAAAAAAGAACTTCACAGAAGTCAAGAAGAAAGGAAGAAAAGAAAAGAAAGAAGTGGGGATAATAAAACCGGCTCTCCCAATGATTAATTCGTCGTCCAGTCAGTCGTTCGTCAAATTCGTTAAAGAACAAGAGGAAACAAGAGAAAAAAAAGGAAGAAGGAGGGTATGATTCCGACGGCGGGTCAACCTAGGAGATATATTGGTGCTTTTCAGGTGAGCGGATGTTTTAGAGGCCTGCGCGGTGAGGTGCCCTTGGTATGTGCCCAATACATGGGTTAACGTGGACTGGGTCTCGAATTGTGTGAGAGTTGGACGATCCGGAAGGGGGGTTTCAGTGCATGGTCTGTGATTTTGGTAACGGAGAGGTATGAGTGACTGACTGGCTGGGAGAAAGAGGGCTACGGGGATGCTTTAAAAGAGTTTTGGGAGTTGAGGTATACGAATACAGTGGCGCCGTGGTGGGTCGATCTTATCTTGAAAACAGTTTCGTGACTTGTGGTTAACCGCCGACTTTATACAGGATCGAATCCACATTCTACTGCAGGCACTAAAACATACCATAAATCCTGAGAACCCCCTCTTCCTACGCTTTAAATCCTCTCGCTTGCAGTCCCGTATCCACACTCAATCCGACCAATCAAACCTCACATCTCCCAACCTCCCTCCGTCTGATCCCCGGCCGGCTCTCCCACACTTCCGCCGTGCATTGACGTTGACCTCGATAACCCTGTTAACCCTATCACTGGGGCATCGATACGATGGTATTTTCGTGTTTGACAAACTTGGGTAACAGCAGAATTGTGGCAGGAGCTTAGCACCTTCTCGATTAACCGGGTAAAGGACGGAATTTTGAGAGAATAAAGACTGTTAAGGAGCAAACTTGTATGATGTAATTGACACTTAATCCGGCGTTTAACCTTAACAACCGAGAACACATGAGTGCCTATATCCGGCCTTCCAACATAACTACGAAAACCCATCTTCAATTACCGATCGATCGACCCGACTTGGCTGATGCTCCCGGCGTCCGGAAGATCATCTAGAACAATTCTACAAAAAGGCCAAGTAGAGCCGCTTCTTGTTCCGTCTCGGCCTTCCATTCTCCTGATCACTTACCACTTCGTCCGTCAGATACAAAGAAAACAGCCGGGTAAGAGACCACCAGTTGGACACTTCATCGCACCACGTCACCTGTCTTTGGTGAAGTTGGTGAGTGCCCTGTGTCATGAGTGTTTCATGCTTGTGCGATTATCGCATGGTGTTGGAAAGAGGGGACTTGACCAATGCTTTCGAAGCTTGATAGAAGAAGCTTTTGATTGGACAGGTTGTTGTTGTTGTTGTTGTTGTTGTACTATTTATCGTCTACCTGAACAGAGCTAACTATCAATACGACGACCTCACCCGGCGCGACTGATCACAAAGGTGTCGTCCTTTGGGCCAGCCTCGAGAGGTGAGGAGATGCGAGTGCATTGCGCCAAGGAACCCTCCTATGACCAAACTTAGGGCCCGGTGACGAACACCAGGAGGGGCTTGACGATGCAAGTACTGTGAAACCTTCCCGCAAATTTTGACATCTATCTTCGTGTGTGTCGAAATAAATCAACCTTTTCCAGAGGGTGTCGGCTTGCGGCATGAATCCCGTCACGGCGCGGGTACGGCGTACAACACTCTTGTCCTCTTCCTATGCTTTGTCGACGATGTTGTTTTTGTATACCATCGCGATACCGGTAATTGAAAATTTTTCTTTG
>JAJNMT010000283.1:0-13279 GCA_025685495.1 Huntiella abstrusa | reverse complement strand
TGACGACATCCAGGATACCCACCAGCATTTCGGTGTAGGTTGGTACCTTCATATCCACACCATACATGCCATCTGGTCTCGGTGGGGGCTGATCGTCATTCTTGTCCTTGGGGCCCGTTTCTATCACGGCCTTAAAGGCAACCTTGCCAGCATCTTCGGTACCCGAAGCAACAGCTTCCGCGTTAGACTTCAAGTGGTTGATAAGGTCGAGGATACGTTTGCGCAGTTGACCGTCCACAATGGCTTCATACTTGAAAGCTTCGATTTGTGCGCGACGCTGGGCACGCTCCATGTGAATCTGGTTTTGTTTGGCGCGGATGAATGACTTCTTATCGACATTGGGGTGGACTTCGACATCAGAGTCATCACTGAGCTCCAAGGCGTCCTACAAAGACATATAGCTGTTAGTACCCATGTTCAAGTACAAAGTGGTGAGTTGCAATCTGACGTACCCATTTACTATAGTTGATAGGCATGGTGGGCAATTTGAGGTATGGTAGTATCAATAAACCGTTGTTGTAGAGTATAGTTTGGCGAAATCGCAAATCAAAGATTTGTGGAATTGGTTTTTTGAATATCGAATTAATAGTGGATTTGCAGTGATCCGTCAAGTTGTTTACTCGCCTCACTTGATATCTCCTGACCAGCTTGACGTTCTGCCAAAGAGGGGCAACTTGGAACCCAAAGGAAGCCTCCAGAACCCTGGGGAACCCTGTTGCTGCAGATCTCGACAGGGTATGTCCTTAACCGAGCAAACATCAGAACTACAACGACGTAGAATACAATGTAAACCACATTATTTCGGTATCAATATCACGGACTACATCGCGCCATTATTCAAACGGCCAAAAATAACTTGATTATCATGATATATCACTACGTTGTCTCACGACATGAGTGGCTTTAGATTCCTCGCAATAATAAAATCGTTATGGGCATCTAGTTAAATATACAATTCCTATTCCAAGTTGAAAACATACCAAAACTCCAAACAGCCACCAAATAAAACTCCAACAAAAAAGAAAAACAAACTTTGACCTACTCGATCTTCTTCAGGAACCCATCCAGATCGAAACTCTCCTCGTACTCCTTGTTATCCCATAACTCACCCAGACCATCTGTCCAAGCCTTTTTACCAGGAACTCTGACATCGCCTGTTTCCACATCCACCATGTCTTCTTCCCGTCCATCAATGCCGTTTGCCGGTTGATCGGATATAAGGCCGGGACCACTGGTATCCAAATTGAATAGGTCGAGAATTTGGTCTGTATCCATTGTTGCCAGTCCTGCATTTTGTTGATTAACAACCGTAGAAGCAACGTCAATCTTGAAACGCTGCAGACTGAGAATCTTCTCCTCGAGGGTACCACGCGTGATGAGACGGTAAACGTTGACAACCTTCTTCTGACCAAGTCTATGAGCACGATCCATGGCCTGCAGATCCTTCTGGGGATTCCAGTCGTGTTCCACAAAGATAACGGTATCAGCACCCGTCAGGTTGAGACCAAGACCACCGACACTAGTTGTCAACAGTAAAACATCATATGACGGATCGCCATTGAACTTGTTGACAATGTCCTGGCGACGGTTGGCTTCAACGCCACCATCAAGACGAAGATACGATACACCCGGCAACATGGACTTCAAAACAGTGTTCTGAACCATATCCAGCATTTCCTTCATCTGGCAGAAAATGAGGGCTCTGTGTGGCTTGATCGGCGCATACAGAGGATCACTGGACGGTCCAGAGTCACCTTCAGTACCAATGCCACAGTCAACCAAAAGATCACGTAGCGCCGTCAACTTCGGTGCGTGGACAGGGTCAGCAAGGTTAGTTCCCTGTTTTTGAAGCAATTGTTGAGTCTCGTCATAGTTCTTTGTACCAGGTTTGACAACGAGGGCAGGAGAATTGCAAAGTTTGCGCATATACTGCAAAGCCTGGAAGATATGTTGCTTGGAGTCTTTATCCTCCTTTCCAGCTTGCTCGTGGATCTTTTTGCCTTGCTTGCGCACGAAATCCTCGAAGAGACGGCGCTGGAGGTCAGACAAATCACAATAGTAGTTCTGAAGGATCTTAGGAGGCAAGTCATTGAGTACCTCTTCTTTGAGACGACGAAGAAGGAACGGCAACACTTGCTTGTGGAGAGCTTCGATTGCCAAAGCACCAGCTTCTTGTTCTTTGCTGGAAGCCTTCGCATGACGAGAAGCAGCAATAGGCTTGGCAAAGCGATCCTGGAACACCTTTTCAGCACCAAGGAACCCGGGCATGAGGAAGTCAAACAGAGACCACAGTTCCAAGACGTTGTTTTGAATGGGAGTTCCAGTCAAGATCAAGCGGTGGTTTGAAGCTAAACGCTTCACAGACTGTGAAGTCTTGGCGCGGGGATTTTTGATCAAGTGACCTTCATCCAACACAACGTAGTTCCAAGTAGACTGCTCCAAGAAATCAATTTCGTTGCGGCAGACATCGTAAGAAGTAATCACAATGTCGTTCTCAAAAAGATTTTCCCGTAGACCACGTCGATCGCCAGGGGAACCAACATATGCCATGGCCTTCAGGAACGGAGCGTAATGCTTCAACTCTTGAGCCCAATGACCTGTCAAAGTAGGTGGGCAAATAATCAAAGACGGAAGTTTGCGAACATCGGGCGCGCCAGTGCGCGCAAACTCTTCGGCACGATTGTGGTGATCAGAAGCAACAATGCAGATAGTCTGTAGTGTTTTACCAAGACCCATATCGTCACAAAGAATACCATGGAGATGGTACTTGTTGAGGAAATGGAGCCAATTGACACCATCTTGTTGGTAAGAGCGCAATTCCGCCTTGATCGCAACGGGAATTTGGAAAGGTTCAACCTTCTTGGGGTCCAGAAGTTGGCCAATAAATTGGCGCTCACGCTCTCTGCCCTGAAGAAGTTCTTCAGATAGGCCTGGTGGATCAGGAATACCAGCCTCAAGGGGTACAAGCTTCACGAGGGTAGCAAATGAAGTAGTAGCAATGAGACGGATATCGTTGTCCGAGTCGCTCATACGACCCAGAACTGGCACAATCAGGAAAATGACGTACGGCAGAATAGCATCTCCCATAACAGCAATGAGATGGTAGATTGCCTCGGTAGCACCTTGTCTGAAGTGCAAGTCAACGGGGTTGCTGATAGATGGCAACACCTTTTCCACCAGAGCAGTCATTCCTTGTACTGTGATGACACTGCACACAGTGGCCATACACTTAGCAGCCATGTAACGGAATACTGAGAGACGAGAGTGCAGGGCCTTTATGACGAGTGGTAGAATACCCAGCACGAAGCTGTGAAGATCGACATCGAGAGTAGGGACCAAGGTCCGAATAAGAGACATGGCATCAATGACATCTTGTCCCACCAACGTGTTCGGGTCATCCACGCCAGCCGGAATTTGGTCAGGGGTAAACACTTCCACTAAGGGCCGCTCCATGAAGTTACGCAAAGTTGGCACCATGTCGAACAGCCTGCGACCATATGTACGCGAAAGAGTCTCCAGTGCTTCTTTAGCACCACGACGCGTAATCCGAGCTGCCTTGACTTCAGCAGCCCAAGAGATAGCATCGGCGTGAGTGGGTCTGTCTTCTTCTTTCTGCATTGAAAGGATGACATCATTTTTGTAAGCGTGACTAGCAAACTCAGGAGTCTCCGAAGTGTCAACACAAGAGAACTTAACAAGGTTGGAGACAACCTTCTCTGCAGGTCCGCGCCGGCCAAGCTGTACAAAGGCTTCGATAAGTTGAGCAATTGTGCAAGCCGACCGGTTTTGCAACACCGTGTTCTCTTCCAGCTTGATACTATCCATAATAGACTTAATCAGACCAGAAGGCTTCTTTGGAATATCACGGAGAGCGACAAGGGCGGCAGCGGCGGCAGCCTTGACCCGAGTATCACGGCACAATTTGGCTGAACGGGCAGCTTCAACGGCGGCTTGCACCATGACCCGAGCATCTTCGACTTGTGGCGTAACAATAGCCCGATGACCGGGACCCATTGCCTTTCGGAGCTTCTCCCAGTCTTCGTTGCACGCCTTTTCAGCGTGTGCCAACGAAAACGCAGTTGGTCCGGCTTCGGGATCTCCCTGAACAACTACAGGCAGATTAGGCAAACGGCTACCCTGGACCTTTCCATGGTCGCGGAAAATGTTGAACATCTGGACTACCTGTGAGCGGACACGTTGGAAATGACCTGTAAGTTCGGTGTACGAAGGTGGGCGCTCATTATCAATCATTCCCTGGAGAGAAGTAGCGAAGACCTGACACTTGGCAGGATCGGTGGCATTTCTGGCTGTCTCTTCAATGATCATGGCAGCTGTCCATTGTGAAGAAGAGTAAGCATCCTTGAGACCCGAAATCACCAGACCAGAATACGTCTCAACAAGATTGGTCGGCAGCACAGAGACAGCAAGGCCAAGAGCTCTGGCACCGTAGACACGAGAGCGAATGAGAGTATCCATACCAACCAAATCAACATCGCCCTGGATCATATGGCCATCAACGTCATGGGTTCCCGACTGTTGTGGTGGTGGTTCCTCCACCTTGACAACCTTGCGTCGGCGCTTTTGAGGCCGGTCGCCAGCAGCTTGGGGCTCAACTGCAGATGCCTTGGGATAGCTGATACCAGCAGGAAGCTGATATACACCACCAGAAGGCTTGTGAAACAGATGAGCCTTCATGGGAATGTTGTTTCTGGATGTACCAATGGGGCAGAGTGTAAGCTCAATAAGCTCGGGGGCATGTGAACCGAATTGTTCAACAAATACGTCCTGGTTACCAGACAACGTCTTGACCAAAGCAACCCACACCTCCATGGACTTATCCAAAGTCTCTCGGTCGCGCTCAACTAGCAAATTCTGGAAGATTAAACGCAGCAAACGTCCATTAAGCCAAGTAGCTGAGTTAGAGTCGGACTCAAGATTAGCAAACGTTACAAGTGCCTTGAGAACAGCCAATCGCACAGATGTGATGGTATGGCGAAGGAATGGGTAGAGGCGAGGTACACGTTGTGAGAAGGAATGTTCGTCATCCCCACTGGCGGTCTTCTGCATAATGTTTAGAACCTCAGGGAAACTGCAAAGAGTAGCAAGTAAATCCATGATCTTGCCGGTACTGGCGCTCAGATCATCACCAAGGTTAGACAAACTGTCCCATACAATGTTGATGAGGGAGTCCAGATTGAGAGGTTCCAAGGTAACAAATTCCTTTGCAATCGGGATTAGAGTAGCAGCACTGGCAGAGCGAACATCGTCATCAGGATCAGCGAGACCCTTCATGACAGCTGTAGCAATGCCATCAACCATGTCCTTGTTCGCCAAAAGCTGGTCCTTGCGTACGGCAACAACATAACGCAAGCCAATCATACCACCATGGCAAATTCCCCAGTGGGATGAAGGCAAGCCAAGATCTGTCTGCATGACCATACGCTGCAATAAGGAAAAAATACCACTGATTGAAGACGCTGGGAGATGCTTCAAAACTGCACCCAAAGTCTGGCCAGCAGTCTCGCGAATTGGAGCAACTGAAGTGTCCGAACTGTAGTCCGAGAAGCGATCAAGAATTAAGACACAGCACAGGCGACAAGCGACATCGTCAAGCCACCTCTTGTTGAGGGTGTCGTTCAACGAGCGTGACTTACCACGAAGACGCCCGGCACCTTGGCCATGTACACGAATGACCTCGCGTAGGCCAATACAAGCACCGTGGCGAATCTCCCAGTTGGGGTCGAAAAGATCCATTTTGAGAAAATCGCAAAGACGCTCGAACGGCCACTCTGATCCTTCAAAGGCATTCTCCGCCTCAATCTCACTCTTGATTGGTACAATGGGTCCCTTGTACTCAGACACAACCTTCGAGTCCTCGTCAACATCAGTTGGTCGCTCCAGGTTCAGGTAATCATTAAGCTTGTCAGGCTTGGAATCCTCTTCGCCAGTGGGATCCATTACTGGGTTACGCCGGATAGAGAGATCACCGAATCCAGCGCCCTTTGCGGCTTTTTGGGCTTCCCGCTTCCGCTTCCGCTTCAGAACATTGAGTTGTCTAGTAGACAAAGTAGTTTCGTCAGACGGTGTGTTAGGGACACCGTCAGTCTTGCTGCTGGATCCTCCGACAGATGTGTCAATGGCCATGGGACTCCCAGAGTCTACAGTGACTGGTACGGGCATCTCTGTGTCCAAAAACTTGTGGCCAAAAAGACCCAGTCGGCCAGGTAACGTCTTCCGTAGGTGGTCTAGTCGGCCCTGTGAATCGAGAAGGGCGAGGTTGACATCGATCGGTCCGCCGCGTAGTAATTCTCTGCCATAAAGTGCTACATTCTTGATGTCGAGTGTATCGAATCCAAATACATCGTTAGAATCCAGCATTGCAGGCAACTCCTCTTCTTTTTTGATGACCATTTTGTCTCCACTGACATCCCCTTCACTGTTGGAGACGTCATCTTCGTCTTCATTGGGGTCATAAAAAGAACTGTTCTGGACAATCTTTCCAATGGCATTTCCGGCAGTGTGTCTGGTTTCCCAATCCTTGTGGCGCAAGTAAGGTACTACACGCGCAAGGAGGTTAAACAACTCCTCGGGTTGTTGTTTTTGCCAATCCGCAAGCTGGTTAACTGCAGTATCGCGAATTAACCGAGTGCTTCCGGTTTCCAGAAGTCTAAACAAGTATGTTAGTAGATTGCCACTTGGTGGTACGCAAACACAGTAAAGTGTGATTTGCGGTTGTACCAATTCACTTACGTCACAATACGGTCTAATCTAAAAAGATGTTAGTATATGTCATAATCAGGTTGAGGCGATGTCTGAGCTTACCTAGACGCCATTTTGTAATAGTATTAAAATGTAGGAATATTCATAAAGATCGTTAAGGGATGCAAAACTAGCGACAACTGTTAGCACGTTGAAAATTGACGTTGGCATAACACATTGATGTCCATGTAAGTCTTCTTAACCGACCTGGCTCACACAGAATCCTACGCAGGCGAAAAGGTTACTTTAGGGTAATCTGGCATATTAAATATGCGCCTGTATGTGTGTTGTGCATTACTAGTTGTACATCACTACCAGATATCCCGTTGTACTTGTGTTGAAGTTTTCACTTCAAAATACTCTGGTGAATGTCTGGAAAGCTGTTGTGACTACTAATATACAAGACCAGAGAGCGGACCAATAACAGACCACATTGATAGGCCGCCAAGGAATTTTTAAATATGGCACGATGACTGTTCAAATACTTACGTAGAAGCTGCAGGCCAATACCTGAAAACTCAGTATATTGGAAATACTGACAACCTAATCGCACGTCAACGGCGGAGGCAATGTGGTTTATGGGGATCAGTAGTATGTAAGTGAAAGCATACAATGCCCTATGCTCAATGAACCCCACGTTGTGCACAAATTGCGGTGCAATGCTTGTTGTTGTAATGTTTCGTGTGTCCGGTTGAATCACCAGGATCTCGTGATCCTAACGCTAGTGACAATGACGAAATAAAAAAGTGAGAAAACGACGTAAGAGGTCCGTGAATGGTGCGTAAATGATGCGCTTTTGTACGGATGGAAGATTTTGAAAAGGGCAAAATTTCAAGAAGAAAACCCAGAAAAATAGCAACGAGGCTACGATATTTTTGATCTTGAAAATACACCCACAAAAATCAAGACCGCATACCCAAAACAGTAACCACGCACGAATATGGTGATAGTTTTCTTGTAAGACAGCCGGGTAGTAGTGTTGTAGTGTTAGCTTGGGTAATTGCGTGGGTGTGTTTTTAGCGGTGTCTCGTTTGCTGGTGCGGTCACAAATAAGCCAATGCGGTTGGCGCAAGGAAATCGAGAAAAAAAAGGCAGCAAGAGCAGAGGGGAGGGGCCGAGGGGCAGGCCGCTCTATAAGTATAGTACTTGTTATTTTATACGCGTTGCTAAGCCCGTTTTGGGGCAGAACAGGCTGAGCCAGGGCCATGTAACCATGTACCGCAGAAGTACCTTTATGAAAAGGTGTCTAGCCATTGGCCCACCTAGAATCCCATTCTACAGGGGCTTCACGATGCGTGATAGGCCACATGCCAGGTTCCCCATGCCCCTGTCCGTTGGCCTGAGGTACATGCAAAGTACTTATTACCACCCAAAAACTCCAGCAAATTTTGGGCCCAGCCATGGTAACGGATCTAGAGCTTGCCTTTTTTCTCTGGCGGTTTTTGCAGCTTGTGTGTGATTCGCTTCTCGTGGCAAACGCTAGGACCAACGTCGCTCGTGGTATCTAGAAGCCCATCTAGAAGGCCAACGACCATACAAAATATCAGTCCGTTTCAAACAGCCATGTAGCAGTAACCGGTTTGTCCAATGACGGCTATCACCGTTAAGAAGACAGATCAATGCGATGTGTTCACCGACATGCAGTGTATATCGGCATTTTGGGTTAGGGTGCATCCCTCAAAGTATGTTCGCCCGCCACCTTTAGGCAGTTTTACCGTCATCGTTGAAAGCATCTTGGCTCGGCAACGTTCTGTAAGCAATCCCGAACAGGAAATAGGAACCCGGGACCCCCTCAAACTAATTTCTGCATACGCCTGTCTTTGGCCAACTTGCATTCTTACCTTCTCCGTGAACGCCCGCTTATGCACCAAACTACTGAAATTTTCCAAGTCCAGCCAGATAAACTCAAAGTTCAACTGCGAGATTCAATTGCGTAGGATCATCTTTCGGAGATTTTGCTATTCTTCATGTCGATCCCCGCCACGATTCATTCTTAACTTGGGCTTTTTCAATATAGCACAACACACTCTTGTTCAATTACCATTGAGGCCGTCAAAGAATCGGGTGGAGATTTCATGGGTTTAAGGAGCGACTGGACATATACATGCGCTTGTATGTGCGTCCACAATATTCTTCATGCCAAATTCACTAGACCTTGCTTCGACTGTCCTTCACAGCAGGACTCATTGCCGCCATCCCGTGTGTCCTACCACCGAACAGCCGTCATAATCTGCAGGTTTCGCAACGATCGCCGAATAATGGTTATGTACATACTTATCTATATCAGCAGCCTCGTCATGAATGCCCATTCGCAAATATAGTCATGGGGCTTATAGTTGCAAAAACCGCCACCTACCAAGCCTTAATCGCGTATATACATGTATAAGTATCATCAATTAAATTCGAATAGAGGGACTTGAAACTGATGCATAGTGTAAGTATGGACGTACATACATATATGAGTACATTTGTATACTGTGTCGAGTTCTATACTTGACGCGCCCAGACACAGTTTCATAATAGACATGTCATAGTGATGTTTCTCATTCGATATTTTCATTCATGATTGTATACAAAGGGACCCGAACCCGATGGCACCACATGACAAACCTTATACATCAATGATTTCAGGCTCCCAATCGGATTCCTGCGGGCCCCGATATCACAACGATCTATTGGGCCATCACATGCATACTTAGGGTTCTACGCCCGGTCTGGCACATTTATCTGACCCTTCAGTAGTGGACGATTGACCGTCCGCCACGTGTATATTTATATGTATAGACGAATGGGTATCGTGTGTGCATATGTGCATATACGTCACGACATTACAAAATTCATGAGTACACATGAAATCCTATCAGCCCAATTACTCTCGGGGTATGGCTTTCCCCCGCCAGTTGATCCTATTGACAAGCAAACCCCTGCACGTGTCACCAGAACGATTTTCTGGCATTCCATGAAGTCAATATATTTCAACCATGGAATCAAATTGAACAATCTCGGTGCTTGAACCTGAGATGCCAGAATCAACTATCGCTATTAGGTGTAAGCGACCCAATAGGAGAGATGATAACCATGACTCCACACACTTGTTGGTGATGATTGTACTTTGATCCCAGAAGCTTACACGCCGACTTGATGCATGGCACTCAAACCTTGTCATCTAATGACACCTTTGTCCCGGGTTTTTCACTGTCGAGGCAAATTCCAGACAGGCTAGTCACGAGGTTTTTTCGTCCCTTGCTGGTTGTGAAGAAATTGACGTGCTGGAAACTCGGTGTCACATTCCCCATGTTGTTAGAATCATCTACGAATGTGTGGGCGCAGGTATGGACATGTGTACTTACACACATACCCACATTCATGCACATAAATGCAGTCTACACAATATGGTGTAGAGGCGGCCCATTTCCTGCGGCCTAGACATAGCGACTTGGTGATCCCATGAACTAAAGATGTACCCTTTGCTTGTAAATTCACAAGGGAAAAACAAATCCTGTATTCGAACAAGTACATATGTACATCTTGCGGCGGCCCGACTGTAGCCCCTCTCTTGCGCTCTGTACATGTATGTAAGTCATGAATCAGTTGATGGCAAACATGTTCCTGGGTATCCTGGTCCATAACACATGTCAATCTGTGGTCTATGTATGTATGTACATACATATATAGATGAACCCACAGAGTGTGTTTGTGACCTCGAAGCCTGTACATTGTAAGACTATCACTCTCAGTTGTACATATCTATGTACATACATACACATAATGTTTACACATTAAAGATGACAGTTGAGAGCCTCACATTGTTTCTCTTACTCAAGTCTAGGATGTCAAAATCATGTTTTCCTCAACCCCCAGCCTCCAAGTTCCCAGTCTGATCGGTCATAGCTTGAGTAAACCCCTGTCTATATTTGACTTCATCCGTTGAACCTACTGGAATGAAATATCTTGTTTCCAGAACCAGAGTCACAATCACCGCGAAATCCTTTACGGCAGCGGCAACCACTATATATTCTCTACCGGCTTCTTTGGTTGTATGTTCATCGGGGCTCACTATACACATACACGCTACTATAACTTGTGTACGTTCAAGCGTAGCCTGGTTTCCTCAGCTATAGCTGTCGGCTGCCCCACTACGTCCCAAACTTCAGGCATGCACGCGAGAGGATTATCAGCATGTGGGGCCGACTAGGACAACACCACTAGCTGCTTCTCTAGAATTCAATTTTGGAGACGTAAATACAAGGTTTTTCGAACACTGGAAGGCGGATTGAGCGCGGGTGCAACATGGGGCCTGTGGAACAGATTTTCCAGCGGATGTTGTAGTAGATAGAACCTTTGCATGGTGGTGGTGAGTATTCTGGAAGAGACCTTCACTCGTGATGGAGTACCTCCCGGCGATGGGGTATGTTCGTATATACATTGAAAAAGTTATGGGATATGCATTTGCATGACGGCACAAATAATTCACCACTAAATGCAGTTATTGATCATGAAAAGGTACAACACATGGTACAGATCACGTGTGCATATGTTTGTTTTCAAGGCAGCAAAAGTATTTGGCAATGTGTGCGTATATGTTTATCCATACTTGTTTAATTTATCCCCAAAAATAGAACGGTCATACTTAGGGTTACCGGAATATATAGTAGAATCATGTCTCAGCAAAATAGATGCACGAGGCAAAAAGAAGAGAGTGGGGTGAACCGGGATTGAACCGGTGACCTTTAGATAACAGCTCCTGATGGAGAATGGCTGAAGTTTGAATAGCTTCAGTCTAACGCGCTCCCAACTGCGCCACCACCCCAACTTGTTGTTGAAGGACCTCACTAATCATAGCTTGTGAACGATGAAAGCGACGCAAAAAGTGATATGCGCCATCACTAGTATTTGAACATTGAGTCTAAGCTGACAGCGTCCTCAGAGTAGAATCATATATGCTTCTACATTATAATCCATTTATCATGATATATGTACGCAGTTTGATGTTCAAGTTGTTTAGCACACCGTGGTATTTAAGGTAACACCAACCAGATTAATAACGATGTACCCTGTCATCACAAGTCGTTTTGTGCTGCCTGCGATGATTTTATGTTAAACCCTAAATCCGCGCTCATACGCGAGCTTTATACTGGGACGCGTTAGGCGCTCCATCGAAAGAGAGCAACAACTATCAAGCAGACGGCAGATATACATACGTCACAAAGCCAAAAGCAGTGGAAACCAAATTGACCTACACAAGGGATATGAATGCAAGCTTTGAGATTGTGCCTTCTCAAATTATCGGAACTCAATTCGTGTGTGCAATTTTTGTGGTTGGTTCACTGATTGGCAAGGTTAACTAATCGGCAAACAACCCCTACGAGGTCATCGTCGAGAATCTATCAGTGCGCAGTTCTTCACTTCCTATCACTCTTGCTGAGCAATTTGGATCTCTGCTTCGACTTTTTGTCCTTCGTTAATACCCGGTTGATGTTGCTGAAAGTCAACACGTCAGTACCTATTGTCATTCTTTAGGGGTTTACAACACTGTTGTGGTCAGCTTGTACCAACAATTACGATTGAGACGACGCGACGACACTGTTACGAATACACCTCACATTCAATTGCAACCTTGGGACTACACCCGTGACCCTTATTACTCGGGATACTGCCAACAACCCCGGGCCCCCGGATTCCCTCTTGACTCCATTAGCTACTGTCTCAGAAGACCGACCATAGACCGGAAGGACCGGAACCAATAGCCCACCATGTATATCAAGCAAATCATCATTCAGGGCTTCAAGAGGTATGCTGTTTGTTTAAGCTCTTCAGTACGGAAACACGAGTATCTCAAAAGCTCATACTAATGATACCCCGCGTTTAATAGTTACAAGGAGCAGATCGTCATCGAGCCCTTTTCTCCCGGAACCAATGTAATTGTCGGTCGTAATGGTGCTGGTAAGAGTAACTTCTTTGCCGCGATTCGGTTCGTATTATCCGATGCGTATACGCAAATGAGTCGCGAAGAGCGCCAAGCTCTTCTCCACGAGGGTTCTGGTGCAGCTGTGATGTCTGCATACGTTGAGATTATTTTCGACAACTCCGACGACCGTTTTCCTACCGGCCACCACGAGGTCGTTCTACGACGAACGATTGGTCTCAAAAAAGACGAATACTCAGTGGATCGCAAGGTTGTTACGAAATCTGATGTTACCAACTTGCTAGAGGCTGCTGGTTTCTCGAGATCAAACCCATACTATATTGTACCGCAAGGCCGCGTGACAGCATTGACGAACATGAAAGAATCTGATCGTCTGAATCTGCTTAAAGAAGTTGCGGGTACCCAAGTGTATGAGGCTCGTCGTACAGAATCTCTGAAGATTATGCACGATACAAACAACAAGAGAGAGAAGATTGACGAGACATTGAAGTACATCGACGAACGTCTTACAGAGCTCGAGGAGGAGAAGGAAGAGCTCCGTGGTTTCCAAGATAAGGACCGCGAGCGTCGTTGTCTCGAATATGCCTTCTTCCA
>JAJNMT010000281.1:0-13058 GCA_025685495.1 Huntiella abstrusa | reverse complement strand
AAGCGCCGGCTTCCAACTTGGATCAGGTCCGGGGTTCGATTCCCCGTGTCTCCAACGCTTTTGTTTAACTTTTTGATCCCGACGTGTTTTTTTTTGTAGGAATTTCCTTTTGCGTAGATCAGTGAACTCTTCCATGATCAGCGATATTCATCACGGGTTGTTGGAACACAGACACACCGCTTAACGTATGTATCAACATATCTTGTATTGACACCACCGCTTGTGGTAGGGTTAACGCAGGGTTAGAACCTGTGACTTGCCTAAAATGGACATCAACTACAAATATGCCCTCACACCCGTCCCCTGTATATATCGCTTTTACCCCGGAGATGTGATTCGGGGCGTATCTCGTTCGTCTATGGCGATGGTGGATCTCAATGATCAGAAAACTATTGTGTTTTGTGTATTCATTGTGAGCCTTGTGGGAAACAGCGGTTCCTGCTTTAACATCTCTATTCGCCGTGACTTCCCCGCTGCTCAAGTTTTCCCTCTGTTCGTTCTGGATGACTTCCCGTTTCGTGATATTGTTTCTGCGGATGCCTATTTTGTCAAGTTTTGCAGCCCTAAACTGACCGCACGTGACTCCACGTGCTGGGGCAATGGCATGAATTGCTTTTGTGAGTGTTGACGATACAAAGAGGGGATTGTATCCCTGCATTGGATTTCTTTCAAACAATATTTTGCAACGCAACTTCAAACCGACAGATTTTCCTGTGCCTTTGTTGTTCTTCCCTACAACTATCGTACGCGCTGTCTGCTCGGCGCATTGGACCCCTCTCCATCCATTGCGATTACCTGCGATTACCTGCGATCGTGTCGTTGCAAAGTTTCGATCATCATCACGTTTTCCCTTTAACAACAACGCCGGCCCTTCTGCGCCTCCACCTCTTCTTTTTCGTTGCATCATCGAATGATTTACCCAGAGTAAAGACTTGGCCATCTTACATCACGAGTACATCTCTGCTGTTACTTGCAGAGCAACTCATCGACCATGTCTGCTCCGCACGGACAAGATACCACGAACATTATGCAGGGCATCACGACTGAAGATGACGGGTATGCTGGGGAACAATAGGATGTTTCTCAGCTTGCTAGTCTAATGTCGGCAAGCTCCGTGGAGGGCACGTCAGGTAAGTTCGTTTTGTAATCGCCAAGGATTGCGGATCTTTCAACTGTTTTGACGGCACCGCCGACTGGTTCTTTCGACTGACAACCATGTCATCAGTAGAAGAAGTAGACACGACTATGCTTCCAGAAACCTATGATAGCTCGGGTGGACAAGAACGTATGATTCTCAACGATGTACTGGCATCTATGGAAACGGGCGACCTGGATTTTTCCATCGAGGATGTTCCATCTGACTGCCAAACCCTCTTTGACGAGGAATCTGAGGCGCAGGCATCCGTCGACGAGTTCGAGCTGCCTGTGCCTGGATGGTTCAGCGACTATGTAAACAACACGCCAGGCGTTGCTGAGGAAGGCAGGCCTCATACTGGGGCGGCTCTTCGTAGACTGTATGAGCTGGCGGATCAGATGTATCCTCTTCCGTCCACTGGGGCTTTGGCAAGCTCCTCTATTATGGCTGATGGTATGTGTACCCCTAAGTCGATTCAAGATGTATTACCAGAATGTGCAGAACTAACTCAACTAAAGCTACTGCCACTCACGCGCGCCATGGACCTTTGAGGGGTCATTCATTTGTAACTAGCCGGGTCAGTAACTGAGATATAACCCTTTCAAGACCAAAACTAACAATCGCTAACACCTACACAGACCGGGAGGAGATTTGCCTTGTCGGAGCAAGATCGCCTGGCCTGGGAGGCCCGAATGAGAGACGGTGAAACCACCACTTCTGAGATTGATTCCGAGGGCGATGATACAGCCACTATCATGAACGGTGATAACACCGAGGTCAACCTCGACATCAACTCGCTGGCTGCGTTCGACGTCCCCGATGTTAGTTCTCCAAGCGACACAAGTTTCCATACGGCTGATTCCCCGTCCGAGGTGCTTCCTGAGCTCTCAAGCACGGAACTGGAACTCATGACTGAAGCATCTTCTGCTGGCTCTTCGCAGCTGAAGCGCCTTCGGGATGTCAGCCCCGGGTACCAGTCGGACAGAGAAGGTCCCAAGCGCCGTCGCCAAATTTAAGATGGACAGCTGAAATGTGTTTGTTGAGGTGGGGGACAGAAAGTCGTTCCAGCCAAGCTGGTACGTCACGACGACGCTGTTGGATTTCTCCTAGACATGGCGTGAGTGGCGAGGTCTCTACTCTGCATATAGTGATAGAACTGACGTTGGTAACCCAATCCTGTTGGGAGTAGCTATAATGAAATGTATCTCTCTATCACGATCTGTGTAGCTTTCCCTCCTTGTACCCAATGAATTTAATATTAACGCCAGCCATTGTGGCCTATTCATATCAGCGCGATAGTTGTGACCATTGCTCCACACCTTGGAGATCCGGACGCCATCTTTCTTCTACTTCCGACGCCGTCTCCTCTCCGGGGCGATCAGAGTTAGGGTCACTGTTATATTCCTGATGCCCGTCAGATTCACGAGCATGACTAGCTGATGTCTTCCTTTGAAGTCTTGCCCTGCTTAAGCGCCACCGGGCTGCCCATCCCGAAACAATAGGATATCTTGGACCCCACCAGTATATCTGCATCAGCCAAGATGGCAACGCGACGTTTAACATTGTCACAGTATCCCGTTGGGCCGTATCAATATCAGCTAAAGCTCGCTTCTTGGCCTCCTGTTTAGCATTCTTTTCTCCTTCCAGAATTTCCACCATCGCCGTGATAGATAGCAAAGCCCCGGTCGTGTCGTCGACAGGAGGCGCAGACGAAGTTTTCATGCTCAAAGTATGCCTTTGTTCTTTTACAGCTACAGAGTCTTCATCAAGCGTGAAATCCAGAACCAGACTACCAGATAAGAACGGGACTGACCCAGTCACCCGAGAAAACTCGTCAGGTTGCTCAGGTGCAGTCCCTCCATCGGAACCTTTAGGTCTGCTGATGTCGCTGAAGTCTCTTGCAATGGTTATCAACATAACCAGGAAGATCTGTTCTGCGTATGACTTGGCTGGACAAATCCTCGGTCCATACCCAAATGACAGTAGTAGCCCCGCCGGTAGCGGATCCGGCATAGTCGCCCACCTCTCCGGCACAAATTCGTCGGGAGGTGGATGTTGAAAGAGAGGATGTCTCCGATTTGCTCCCCAGATGCTCACTGTGATTGGTTGTCCCCTGGGAACAAAGAACGGATGGTTTGAACTTGGAATTGCGACGTCTGTGGTTGTTTCGGCTTTAACTAATGGGTACACAGGATATAGCCGCAGTGTTTCGTTCATTACCCAGCGAGAATAGAGAATCTTGCTCATTCCAGACCACTCTGTGGGGTTGCCGGCTTTGGACACCTCGGCTTTGAGCCTTTTAAATACTCTAGGATGCCTTTCCATCAGCCATATGGCCATTGTGACTGAATGGGCTACTTTGTAGGTTGTCATGACTTGCATTTGACCAATCATTTGATTGACTGCGGGTTCGTCCATACCCATACTGAGCAGGTCAGTTGCCATGTATCGAGTTGCATCGACACCAAGTTTAGCCGTGTTACGTTTTGCCGTTTGCAGTATCCCCCAATTCATGCGACGCCTGGACGCGTCTCTCTGAACAGCTTTTCTGCCCATCATTACTTCCTTTATAAACTCCCAGCCATTGAAGAGCTCAGATTTGACCTGATTTGTAACTCTCAACACGCTAGATACATAAAGTGGAATAGGTCGTTGCCGAAAGACGAGGACTACGGGGAGTCTGTCACCACACCTATGCCGTGTTAACGCTGGTTGGGAAACATGCCGATGTAACTCACAAGTTTTCTACACCCAATGAAGTGACAGAGAGGCGCATAGCATCTTCAACATTGAACCGGCCGCCGTCCATGATACATGCTAACGTGAAATTATCGGCATGCACTGTGGCTTTTTTACCATCTTCATATGCGTCGCGCATCATCAACATCAACCACCAACTCCGAGCCCGTTTCCATTGATCGCCTGTTTTAACAACACAGCTGTCATTGCCAAGCAGTACTTTCCGTTTGTCCAAAACATCACGGCGCCCAAGGAACTGATGCTCCATGTTTCTCATAACAGAACGAACTACCACCGGATCTTCGGAATATATGTATGTCCACGGACCAAGCGGTAAGGTCCCAGTGGTTCTATCATCCGAGTTTAGGACTTTATTGACCCACAGGGGCTCTGGCTCAGAGGCATCTCCGGGCGAGCCAAATATGCGACGGAGGACAATTTTCCAGCTTCCCATGACTCCTACTTTGTGCGGACGTAGTTGTTGACAATTCTCCAGTTGGATAATTTGGGCGCGGCGTCTACGCTTTTGTGTGTATTTGCTGAAGATATGAGCGATTATGTATAGTTTGATTTGGCTTATTGCTCGTGGAATCAGAAGGTTAGGGTAGCCCAATATCACTAATGGGATATCAAGAAGTCCCAGAAACACCCACAGTCGCATTGTGAAAGTTATGACTCCTAAGATTAATATCTCATGAGCAAAGTACTGTCGAGAAGTGAAAGCCGCGGTGCTCTTCCATATTGGCTTAGCAATTTGTAGACATTTCTGAGCGATCGTGAGAACTGCCGTTTGCCAGCAATTTGGAAGTGGTGACTTCGGGTCACTAGTCATTCTGTTGGTATCTGAGATATTGATGAACTCTTTCGAATTGGCGGTATTCAACATAGATTTGGGTTTGGCAGTCCGGCTGGCATGTTATATCCTGATTCATAGAATGTTAGCAACGGTGTTTAAATGTTACCCCAACAATCATTTCAGCTAGATACCCCGTAGACATCGAAACGTTATCCCAACAAGACATCGATGTGTTAACCGTTCGTCACGTTCTTACGATATCAGACAATCATTGAATGAGAAGCCTCAGCAGGAATTTAAGCCCGTAGCCACCGCTTTTGGGAAGTGAAGCTTTCGAGATCGTCGGTGGCTCATATTTGGCTTGTACATTGTATGCGGCTTTGTTTCCAGATGCGGGTAGTTGGCCCGGACCATAGATGCTCTCCCGGCCTCTCATAGAGTTCCAGATGAAGAAATACAGGTTCTCGCCTAGGGGTAACCTAGATGCCCGGATTCGAGACCTTGTTGTAAGCCTTTTATTGGAGACCGGGGTTCACAGTTCAGATTGCTATATGCGTCCTCCACCCTTCCGTTCCCTATGCCGATAATAGGCTTGACAAGGACCAATCACGAGGCAAATCTGTGTTGAACAATATCGCTTCCAGCGTCAAGGCGCCCCAGTGGTCCTTCAGAAAGTCAGCCGAGGTCGATCTCAGCAATGTCTTGGCCGTTGTAAAAGGTACAAGGGCTGCTGGCGATAGAAAATCCACTGGTGGTTGTACACAGATATCCAGGATCGATATGTGGTCAAGACTTTTCAATGGTGGTAACGCAAAGTGGTACTGCGCATGAGAGCATACATATCTATGTCGGCGTAATGAAAAGCCCAGGGTAATACCGTCGTGATCTGCTTCGTAGCCCAGCTCAGGTAGTACAACATGTTGCCGGGCTTTAAGCTGACAAAGACAGAGAAGGCAATGATTAACGACGCACGTAGAGGGGGGTCGTGACATGTACGACGGAAAACGTGAAGTATATGGCCCCGGTGTATAATGCTAGATAATAATGATGTTGTTCATTGCAGACACCGTAGAAATTGGTGCATGTCGTGACGATATCGATTAACCGCCTGAGCGATCAGTCGTTACTCCCGGCAAGATGTACTATACCATCGTGGAAATATCGGAGATTGTCATGGCAGATTACTGTGTCTGTACAGATACTATTCCTCCGATTTAGATCAACATAGAGTGTATTGCGAGGCGTCAATCCAAGTCGAAATTCCTTGCCTCTGTGGGTGGAGACTTCACCTCTACGGCAATACAGACAAACGTGCGCGCGGAGTTGTTTTGGTCACGATAAGCTATATCTGTATGGTACGGAAATGGCCAACGTCAAACAAATTGCAGGTTAAGAAGTCTTTAACCATTTCGATTCCATTGCTTCTACCCAGTAGTACGCTCTTCATATGAGGTCAGCCCAGTACCTGCCGAGGTGTACTAATACCACCACTTATAGATCAAACACATGTATTTCTTCAGTTCTCTATATTGATCTCGTAATTCATCTATGGCCAACACGGAATGATCATTCCGCGTTCTTGAATCGTCGTATAACATCAGTGACGTCTGAGGGCCGTTCCATTGACGTCATGATGGTTAGTGCCTGGTAGCTGACAGGGGTACAAGCACTGATAGGGTTTACTGGGTTAGAATGTGTGGGTAACCCTTGCACTCGAGTGTCGAAGCACCTGATATCTTGATGGCAACCTTCTTCCTTAATACCCTCGGAATGGTACCTTTGAGGTTTTGAGATGCCTTTCCCATCGGACTCAAGACAGAATCGCCCCATCTGTCGTTGAGGGGATAAGGAATCCCATTCACAACACATTCTCCTTTTTTTTTTTTTCGTTTATTCCAAGGCTCGTCGTTGCCATTACACCCTCTTGAGGTCAGCCTCGTTGACAAGCCGCGTCCGCCCCCTCATTTCAGCGACTGTCGATACCTCAAGACAACACAAATCCGCCCAACAACGCGCGATACTCGGAATACCCTTTTTACAAGCAACTGGCTGGCATGATTTTGGAAGGTTCGAAGTCAGATACACAGTTGTTTTTGGTTGTGTGGTGTCGTCGTTTGCACCGGGGAGAAGGAGGCAGCAGCGACGGTGGTTGGTCCTAGGGCACCCGTGGGGGGATAGCCGGACGGTGTTTGAGGAGGAGTCAGTTAGGGTTATAAAACTTTTAAAACTACGGGGTCTATATGGCGGGGTTCAACCGTCTCCCGGCCTGTAAAAAGTGGACCTTTAGTCCAGCTAATAGGTTATAAACAGAACAATCAATCAATCAATCAATGATATCTTGATGGTCAGGCGTCCACTGTGGAAAAGCAGAACGCAGGACAACGTAGAAGTTGTGAAAACATATTGAAGTATTTACAGGAGAATCCTGTCAGAGATTTGGGGTACTAGTAGCCTGCGGACGGTCTCTAGACATGAGAACACCCCTATTGGCAGAATGTTCAAAACTGTGCTTCGTACGTGAGGGTATACGTATTACTATCACGTGTTCGTTATCCCCTGAACGGGTAAACGTGCAAATGCAGTCGTGTAAGTCACACAGTGTTGTTGACCGATCCCTCCCATTGGAAATTGCCAAGGTATAGGGAGCATTCTAGTACCACTGCACCAAACAGATGTATCCTTTGGTCTTTGTCATCGGTCATAGTGATATCAATGATGATAAGGTTATACAAGCTACTTTACAGAAACCGTAACCGGGACCTCCAGACAGGGTACAATCTGACAGCAGATGACATAGCTCATGAATGTAAGCATCGCCGGGACCGATAGGATCACATTAGGGGTAGATACATCCAACAGAACCAAGATAGACATCAACAACGTTGGCGTTTTGGTTCATGCTCTTGGTTTAGTGGGCCGACCGGTTTTTGCAATTGCAGTGAGAGTAGAAGCAGACCGCGCAGTGATGACCACAGCGGTACGCAATAAACTGTGCAACCTTTGGGGAACAAGCTTCTGACCGGGAAACTCCCGAAGGCGTACTCACCACGATGCTGGCCGGGCTGTAAACACAGATGTTCTAGGTAACTTCCTATTGCACGCCGTGAGTTCCCCATACGGTCATTTCGAAACACCCTACTGGACTGTAATGAGCTCACGTGATGTCCGTGGCTGTTGGGCTGTAGCCAATCTTTGTTGTGAGACTTTTTCGCAGAATCCTTGCTCGACTCGATGTTCTCCGACACATATTTTGCAAACTAACCTGGATGTTGAAGTTTATGCAGTATTTGCATTTTGTCCCATCAAGTTTGCATTGAAGACCCTGACAATATTTGTGTCCTTTTCAACAACCAGATAATCCTTCACAAATAAAAACAACGTCGTCATTCATCGCAAATACCTTGTTTTTGTCTGACACAAGCCTACTTACCGACAATGCCTGCCCCCCAAGAGCACAAGAACACCGACGCCAGGCAGAATGAGACTACTGGAGGCAACTCAAATTCCGTGAACGCTTACTACCTTTCTCGGAACCAAGGTCAACTTCCACTGTTCCAGGAGACGCAAGTGTCTGGTGAGTCCCGCCGTTTATCCCCACTTATGCCCAGTTCCAGGAGTTATTTAACAAGATACAAGTAGCTGTGACTAACCATGTTTCGGAAATAGAACACCCTACAACGGCCGGCTCTACACACACGACGACAAGCCCGTTCGAACCACAGTTCAAGATTGAGGACGGGCGACACACCTCTCTGGAGACACCGGGTGCCTTCCAGAATCCATCGGATAGCGTCGCTCCCAGCTTCAATCTCAATGTTGAAGCGCGTTTCGATTCTAAGCGACTGATCGAACAATCTGAACCACCGGTGCCGGAATGGTTCAGATTACACGCAAGAAAGAGGCCGAACTTGGCCCATCTATGTGAGCCCGGCAACGGGGCGGTCCTCCGCGCGCAGTATGAGAGAATGGTCCAGATTTTTCTTATACTGTTAAACGGTACTTTTACCTTTGGCTGATCAATATAGTATTATCAAACATTGCTAACCTACCTCTACCACAGATGAGGTAGCGCAGAGACTCCGATACTACCTCGTTCATGGCAAGCATCAAGAGCCGCTCTTGAACACTATCCCGTCTGGTGAACGGAACTACCAGGCCGGCCCTGGTACTCTGAACAGTATGGCCATGAGTACAGTAAGTGGATTAGACATGAAGGCTTTTTGGATAAGCTCTGACGGATACCACCAGTCTCGACAGACCCGGAGCACGCAGCGCCCCCCGTTGGTCCCCCCCGTCGACCTGGTTACAGAAGTGCTACCGGCACAGGCGGAAGTGAAGAGCGAGGTGTTGGGACCTAGCCCTTCCGAGCTAAACCGCCTCATATCAGTTGTTGCTGACTATGAGGCTTTCGTTGGAGGCACAAAGGGGTGCCGTGAGCAGTAACTGGCAAGATTGCATTTGTTTCGGTCGCTTGAAATTGGAAGACCATGTTGTTCACTATAGTTCGGTTCTAAGATGTTGAAAGAATATACTTCGACCTATCTAATAATGTCAGATTACATCCCATCATTTGGTGGGCTACGGCGATATATTCCAATGTGCAGTCGACATATTGTAGTGGCAATTTTTGATTATATTCTCTTGACTTGTTTCTCCCATGACCTTTGAATGGGGCATCTGGTTCCCCACCATTGGTTAAGCCTTCCATGAGGGCTCCTAGGTGTTGGTTAGTAGTTTTTGTTGTTCCCAACGAGATCCTACAATAACCAACGCCAACTGCCCAAATCCCATCTCCTCGTGGTGATACTTCATTTTTTTTTGGATGGCTGGTGTAGTGCTCAAGTATGGAGATCAACGCGAATCTCAGGGTACGGGGACGGTGTCGAGCCTTGTGTATTGGAAATCTGTCAGTTATAGTATATTTGGGTATCCATCCTAGAAAAGAAGACACGAAGACGGACGGGGGAAAAGTGGGAGGCTCTATATCCCCAAGATGTTGATTGGCCGTCGAATACAATGACCGGGCGATAGCTCATCACAGCGTCCTTGGCATGGAAAGCTCTTGTGCCGCCACAATACAGCACACCCCTCTCCATATGTTAGCACGAGGCTGTATATGTACATCTGATGTAGCATCCCCGTGGTGCGAAGTCACATTCAAGACGAGCCTCGACAGTCATAGAGTGGAGGATGACTCCGGTAAATAGAAGAAATGCTTCCTGACTGGCGGCTATGTTGTCGATGACTAGTTGGTTGACCGCAATTCACAATTCGAAATCACAGTTGCCGGAATGGTCGTGCTTCATGCGTCGAAGAAACTACTTCTCTCACTTGCAGTCTTCTCTCAGTATCTGTGTTGCGGCTAGAAGATTGGCGGCGGGTCTATCGACTTTGCTATCGTGAGTATGTGATATCTACTCATTACAAGCTGTAGCCACCATGCCCGTCGATATCTCACATTCGAGATGGTATGATGAATGCTATGACTTTGCTCAGTCGTGGCATTCTCGCCACACCCACCCATTGGTACCCATATGGTTCGTATTCTACAACGGCGACTAAATCGGCCTTGTGAGTACTTTGGCCAGCGAAAGATAGTCATCAACAATCAAGGCACTAGAA
This sequence comes from Huntiella abstrusa, assembly GCA_025685495.1. Taxonomy (NCBI): domain Eukaryota; kingdom Fungi; phylum Ascomycota; class Sordariomycetes; order Microascales; family Ceratocystidaceae; genus Huntiella; species Huntiella abstrusa. The sequence goes on along the minus strand of JAJNMT010000281.1, from coordinate 2,766 downwards.
ATAGCAGACATATATAGTGGCAAAATCTAGCAATAAAACAGCTAGTCGGTGAGTATATTGATGAATGATTATTCACGTTTTGAACACAGCAGGCATATAAAGACGAAAAGGCAAGATGACGCAAAGAACGAAGCCATTGAAGCACAAAGTTATGAAGTAAAAATACAGAATCCCCTCAACGCATCACCAAATCAACATGAACCGGGCTACTGTTCCCGGAGATGTACCCTCTTTCGCGGCTGCTCTGCATCCCCCTTATCCCCTGAATCCCGCCGCCTCTTGTGCCCGATTCCATTGCTGGTTCCGTGCGTCTCGTCGACTTGATCGTTGATCGGATGTGGCTCCGAGCTTTGTGGCGTCTCCGGCGGCTCATCTGAGCCGGCGGCCATCACTTGGGTACGTGAACTGGGTGTATCCCCAGTTAAGTATTGGTCATCGGACGTGACCAAGAACACGTCCGGCATATCGACATCGTCCTCGGGATCATCAACAGCCGCTGGGAAAACATGTTGGGAAAGAGGGGACGGAAGCCCAACGGGCGGTCGGACGCGCGACTTGGCAGGACCCATTACGCGCTTTCGGGGAGGCCTTGCCGCGTGCTGGCGCAGGATGTTCGCCTTTTTGAAGTGCCATTGCTCGTAAAAATAGTGATGGCGTCCAAACTGGTGTCTCTGGCGCAAGGCAGACAGGTCGGCAATTGACCCACGTGATAGGTCAATGTATCTGCCTGCTTGTGCTGGTCGGGCTGGAGCACGCGTTTTCACCAAAGACCGAGGCTTGCCAGTTGGGGGCCTTCCATTAGGAAGAAACCTGGCCTTGGGAACCTGTCGTCTGTGACAAAATTCAATAATAATGTCAGATGGCCTTGGTTCGCGCGGAGCCTGCTGTTCACCAAGAAACAGAAAAGTCGGTTCCCCCTCAAAATAAAGAATGTCCTTATATTTGTTCGGTTTGATGGCAGCCGTAGTGATTTCATTGATGATGCTTGCTAGGGGACTGCCCTTCGGGCAAACGTTTTGTAATTGAATCATCTTCTCCACTATCATTGAATGAAACTGGAGAAATGACGGGAACACTTGGAAAACCATGGCGTCAAGATGCGCAAGCGGAATGTTTTTGGTGTGGGCGATGGCCTCGCACTCGTCCATAAACGCCCGCTCGCGATCTGTCAAAGGACGTGACCCAATGGGTCGAGGAAGGCTATAGTTGCTTGAAAGATATTGATACAACAGCACGAGATCGCGAAACTCGTTACGGCGTTGGTTGTTCGCCAGGCAAATGACGGACAGTATCTTGGCCAGTAGAAGCTGGTCGGGGCCGGTTGCAGTAAGCTGATCTGCAAGCTCAGAAGCCTCCCGTGGAAACTCAAACATCATCTTGTTTGAGTCAGAAAAGAAGCCCATGCTGAGCTTGGGCGGCTCAATCCCCGCAGTCCCCAAGTAGTTGAAGCCACAAGGGAACTTAGGCTTGCGCCAGACTGGAGCGACACGGACGCTTCTGGGGAGGCCAAACGGCCATGTCTGTGGTGTGTCTCGAGAAAACATGATATGCCTATTGAGAGGAGCGGTTAGACATGTTAATATCGATGAAGGTGGGAAAGCGTCAACACTTACGATAAAATCGGTGATCAAAATGAGGGTGCTGCGATGAAAGGCGGCAAGAGATTTTTAGTTCAATGAACTAAAGCACGGTCTCTGGACGAAAGACTGATAATTCCGGTAAGCGTTAATGTTGATGGGAAAATGGTATAGAGATGGAAACGATAACCCAAGGCACGAAAATTGACGGTTGGAGTAGAATTGATGAAAGGTTTAATTCAGGTTTCCTGGGGAAACCATTCTCCTTTTTGTGGGGGGGCTTTCACAGATCAAACGTAGAAGGTACGCTGATTTTTCAAGAAACCGTTCCTGCTGCACAAAGTTTTTCTTTACGCCGGCAAAACTCACGATCTAAAATTTCCGGATTACCCGACTGGAAAGTAACTACTGCAAATTCATTGTTTACTCTGTTTCTGGCAATTTTTAGGAGCTCAGAGGACCCTCAACATCACTGAGGACATGTGTTGATTTTTATTGCATGGCACGAGATCATTGGGCTGGCTACAACTTTATTTCATAATTCTGCTACATCTCCTGTCTCTAGGACGACTTTCCAGATCTTACCACTGCGTGGGAATTGGTGCGTTAGTGGTATACAATGATACAATCGCTACGCTCATGATTCAAGTGGTCGTTCACATTAGGTCACCTGGATAAGGGGACGTTCCATGTATAGTTTCCTTTTTTGGATTGGTCACGTGATCATGTGAGACAATGTGCAAGGGTGTTCTGTGCTTCTGAGATTGCTGGGTCTAGCACTGCCAACTGTATAGTGTATGTTCATAGAATCGTAGTCTGTTACAGTGATTTAACTAGGCCTCTCAACCTCCCAGTTACACGCTTCATGGGTCTTAAATGGAGCTACCGGGCTTCCAGCCCACTGATGACAAAATCGCCGTACAACAATCTCATCCTCTTCCTATGCTTCGTTCTCAAGGTTGTCTTTGTAACCCTATCGATACTGGTAATTGGACTTTTTCCTTTGTTTCTCCATATCAGGAAATCCCCCTTCGACGAAACCAGTATCTAGCAGTACAGAACACACAAAAGCGAAGAACATCCGGCACGGACCCCTCTTCCAAGAAACGCGGCACTGTGCCGCCGGAGGGTTAGGGAAAAAAAGGCGCCGGCCCGCGGAAATGATAACAGCTTGTAGCGTAGGCGACAC
>JAJNMT010000278.1:0-39805 GCA_025685495.1 Huntiella abstrusa | reverse complement strand
CCGGATGTTGGGCATCTGGTGTCTCATCTAAAGTGACCCTATCTTCGACAAGAGCTTTTGCTTTTCACTCGCATCACCGAAGGCATACTCAAGCTAATCATAACGTGGAGACAGGTTTAACGCATGTCCATCGCCATCCACGCGTCAAGTGCTTTCTCATCTGGCGAGGTGTTTTTTGACTTCATATGTCGCAACCCTTGGGTCTGTAGTATCAAACACATGACAAAGACTCATGTGGTTAGTCTCATCCGATCCGTAGCCACGATTGCAAAGCCTAGCGTCAATCGTTATCACTGCGTCCCGTGTTGTCCTATGACTTTTGGTATCAGTGAACGCCAAAATTGCTCGTACTCATGGTTACCTCGTCATGGAGCACCTTACGAGCAGATCCAGAAGCTGCAAGCAACCTTACACCTATTATTCGGTCTAATCGCCGTCCTCTGTACATGTTTCAGGGACCGAATATACTTTCTATTCCCCGTTGTATTAGGCTGTCGTGCCTAGCGCCGAAGGCTTGGGATTTCTCCGAGTAGGGCGTCAGTCTAGCCGTTCTGAGTTTGTTGCGTTTACCTATGATGTACTTCAAGGTTAGCTGAGGATCGCCTTTAGAGCGGGTAGTGTAGAACGGATCATTTCATTTGGCTGAGCTGGGCTTGGCAGTGGTGGATGTTAAGTGGTGCGCCCTACAGCCGATTCTTCTGGCTTTATGGTACCGGGTTAAAACCGTAAGACGACACAGATGCTGAGTTGGATGTCAACGTGCGCTCTCCTGCGGAGTATAGCAATGCAAAGTTTCGTTGGAGAATTGTGACTGAAGCAGGTTTCGTGCCGCGCAGTTCAATGCTAGACGTTGACATGTTGGATGGTAATCGCTGGCCCGTGGAGAATTGGATATCATCTTCTTCTGGTCCCAGACTGGCGCCTGCCGCAATCACGACACTTTCTGTGTAGCCTGATGAACCTTCTTTGTTTGCCTGCGTAGCTATAGTACCTTCCCTCTGTCAGAGTTACCCCACTCTGTAGTCAGCCCAGTGTTACTTTTCCACAATTTAGAATCTGTTTCGTTCCTGTTTTCTTTTCTTCTTTTTCCTCCGCACCTATCTTGACGATTTCAGCCTAATCATCAAGAAATCAATATGCCTTCATCAAACGGACATAACACTATGCATCGGCATTCGGGGGCTTCCGGGAACCAGTCTCCAGCTCGGGTTCCTGACGCCGGATACGGCCAAAATGTTGGCCGTGACAGAACGCCTATTCGGCGCAACCCTGGGGAAGAATTGATGCCTACGTGAGTGCTCGTCTCCAAGATCCATCTACGATCAATCATGTACTAATTATTGTATCGCTTCTAGCCCCCACAAAAGCGCTATCATGGAGCCCAATAGAAGCTTCATGTTTCCCGACATGGATAGACTCCCGTCCAAGTCTTACCGCCGCCACCGCAACTTCAGCGCGGATTCGGCCCTCTCTGTTCGATCCAATTTTGGATCCACTGCCAACGAACCGAGAGAAGGACGGCACCAGCTTCGTCGGCCCTACACATACCAGGGCGGCGAGGCTGATGCCGAAGATAGACGCCAGCCCCAGTTTTCCGAGGCTCACCACCAAACGGTGGAGTCTCAGCATCAGGCTGCACGAGAAGGGATCCCGGCGGACAAGGATAGGCGGACGTCCACCAAGGCCGGACCCAAGGTTGAGCAGGGCGGGGGCCACCAGGGGCCGTTGGGGATGCGGCGTGTGGGGAACGAGTGGAGGTTGCCGGTCGAGGGGGCAGAAGAGTCGGGGCCAGTTACGAACTGGCGGCAGACTCTCCGGGAATCAAAGGGGAAGGCAAGGGCTCCGGTGGATGGTGAATAACGAGGGAACCTGATTTCAGGTTGGGTGGGGTCGAGGCTGGGGAGACGGTTCCTCTCTAGTACCATCAAATAATAATGTTGACTATCTGTGTTTGTTTCTTCAGAATACATGAAAGATAATCCGTGCCAACCCCACTAAGATACCTCGGGAAATACCGTAGGAAAGTTATCACTCAGAGCTATATTTGCATTCACTCAAGACAAGAAGACGATGTGAGTTTTTGTTTCATGTATTGACAAGTATGTTGACAACCGAAACAATCAACACTTTCAATAGCTACACGATACGCACCACTAGAAGAACATAACCATACAAAATAGACAAAGGAAACCAAAGGCGAATGTAGCAGAGCCAGCTTTAAGCATTATAAGGTGTCTGGCACGCCCAAAAACCAAAGAAACAAATGGCGTATCGTCAGGCATCAAGAATGTCCACGCCGAATGAAATTAGTGACGCTTTTCGGCCTCAGTAACGTTCGGGCCGTATGAGCCGCCGCCCTGCGAAGTGCAACAGGCGCAAGGTCCGTTGTCATACACCGTAGTGTGAGTTCCAGAGCCCTGGCCCTGGGATGTGTTGCCCTGAGAGGACTGGCCACCTGAAGAGCTGCCGGACTGCTGAGAATCTATCGTAGATATTGGTGTTGAGAGGTTGTCGACACTGGGCGAAATGAGGTGTCGGTTGGACTGATCGATGTGATCAGCGTCGGATGCCGAGGGAAAGTCGTGTTTTAGGGAAAGCAAGCTCTGATGAAGTCAATGGATGGTGTGCGATGCTACCAAGTGTTCTGGCTGTAGTTTGCGTCAGCATTGATTGCTGCTGGTGGACAGTTTGGTTGATCGATGGATGAAAAGAAACTCACCACTGTGATGGCTTAAAAGTTCTTGAACAGTTGCAAATTGACGGATACCGGTTGAGACTTGCGAAATGAAGGTACACTAGAAGTCTAATGGTTCCTAGTGTAGATTGTAGCAGACGAAGCTGAAAAAGAGTCGAAGTGGGTGGTGAAGCGACAGGGACAATAAATGAAAAAAGGAAAAAGAGGGAAACATTTGCATTTGGTGAAAAGAAGGCTCGACGACTAGGCAGCGTGAACACAAAAAGCCAAATGACGACCAAAATAATCACGGTAACTACCGCAAGTATTGAATGTTGAAACGATGTCACGTGCATATGAACAAGTTTAATGACGTCATTGTACCTTGTAACACTATTAACTTGCGGACATGTGTGAACCCTGACACTGTTAACTAGCCAGCCCGGCCCGGTGAAGATAAGATAAGCAGGCTTACTAAGCCTGACTGTATAAAACTCTTCTCCCGTGCTAGACTGGTGGAAAAATTCTCCTCCTTTAATAAAAGTGTGTTCCTCTACAACTACCTTTCCCACATACGTGATCATAACTATCTTACTGTCTTCAACATGTCCTCATCCACTAATTTACACCGGAATTTATTCGAGCGCTCCCTCCCATTTAACCCGGGGTTTGAGTAACCCTAACGTTGGCAGTGTTACACCTTCAGAAAAATGACAAGTTCACGATGTGCCGCATTGTGGTACAAGTCACTTACACATCTGCTATCCGTTGGGGTCACGGGCCTCAGGCTGATCAGAACGCCGCCTAAAGCGACTCAGTCGCGTCACACATTGGGTCCCCACACATTTGGTTTAGGTGGATTTTTCGTTCCAATTATCGCGACTTTGTTCACAGCAGCGACGACAACATTTTTTCCACTGCTTGCATCGAAATCTTTCCTTCTAGCCCCCCCACGCGCGATACAAAATGTCTGACCCAGCTCCCGTCAACGATTTAACAATTCCAAGTATGTATTCTCCGGGCTGCTGATGGCATAATTCAAAGACATTCTTTCTGACCTCATCTAGTTCGCACCATCGTGCCGAGCGCCACCGTACTAAACAGCACCGCCTCACCGTCTGTCGTGACAGGTGATGAGGCTATAAACCCTGCGGAAGAGAAGAGACGTTGCGGTGTTTGTGGCTATCGCTTCTATCCTGCGCATTTCATGGACACACACGGCAAGATGCGGAAGACATGCCCTGAGCATTCAAAGCGCAAGCGCAAGTTTGCGACCGAGTGCACCCCATGGACGGAGTGGATGGAACTTGTCGCCACTTGGAAACCATTGGTAAGTTATCTGGTGCGATAGTCCAATCTGCACACAGACTCTAACCTCGCTGTAGAACGACGGAACAGACCTCGATATTGTAAAAGTTGATATAGATCTCCATGACCTCCCCGTCAAGTTTCCTCCCTCGGAGAAACTCCTCACTCCCGAGGATAAGGCCGCTTGGGACAAGCAAGCCGGCGAACTGGTCCTCATGCTGATGCCCGAGATCCAGAAGGCTGGCGGGTATAAATGGATCCGCAAAGATGGCCATGTAACCAACGCTTACACAAGCACCAGTCGTTTTAACTGTGCTCAAAGCAAGGTCTTCGAACAACAAAAGAAGCCTTCCCCGATCACCGCCGACAAGAAGATTCGTTACCGCCGGAGTATGCAGCGGTGGAAATGCGACGGTATGCTCACGTTTGGTATAAACCGAGAGGAACGATTCGTGACTGTACTTGTCAAACACCGGCACCACGAACCGTACTAGCACGTCATGATGACTGCACGTGTAATATCTTAAATGACTACTGGTTCAGACCAACGCCTTTACACAGGCGAGTCACAATTTAAAGGGACCAAGATAGCAAGCCCCTTGACGATTCAAACGGTCCCATCAGCAAGTTTCTCATTGCCACAAGTCGCCGGGTAACGCAACCTACCACACACCTTGTAGGCTGTCTCTATACACTCAGAGTTAGCCTTGCTGATTTGATACTTTGGCATCAACACTTCGATCTTGCAATTGGCAGTGAGTAATCTCTGTATCTGGACCACCGCAACCGGAGAAATGCATCCTCGTCACTAAATTAGAGCTGGCCCATGTCCCCGGCCTTGAACTATAATCGTTGTTAGTTCGTGTTAACAATGCGTACGCCTCGTCAACACTCTACTTTCGTCCGGCACCATGCGTTCAGCTACAAGGCATTCCAGATCATGCGGGAATCTGCTTGCCCTTGATTACCGTGGAACAGGTTCGGGTTACGCACACCTTGTGTGTCATCATAGCTTTGATCAAGCTCGTGAGTTGTGGGCGTACGGAAGTCGTTGATACATGATCGGCAATCAAGCCGGGAGTCGCTGATTGCCAAGTGACCCTAAGCCATAACCTACATCTCACCTCTGTAATTCTTGTTTTGAGTTGACATATCGCCTCTGATCCCCAGGGAGTCGACAGTGTAGTTCCAGAACGAGTATTATATGCTTCCCGAACAAGAATCCGTGATCAGAATTTGATCACTGGATCAGCCATGAGGCTCCATTTTTGCAGTTTTCGCAGGATACTATTTATCCATCATCACCCAACCCCAATGAGGTAATTACCATGTCGGCGATGTAGCCACCAAAGTAGCGCCACATTCTGAATTTACACCCATGAAGCCAAAAACTATACATTTGACGCCTCAACCCAATGTCCCAAGAGTAGTGGGGATTACATAAGCCGTACTGCCATATGTATCACATCTCTATCTAGGCAGAACATATTCACTCCAGGCTCCCAAAATGGAAGGCACTGGTGATCGAAATTGGAAAGTCATCAGCCAAGAATGGGAGGGCCTACCAGGCTAAAAGTGATTTTCTCGCGGTCATGTTTTTTCACCAAACCTCTGCCTTGAAACACTCACGATCTCAACACACTTGTCTCGACCCTCATCCATCAAAGCCGATCTCGTCAGCGAATAAGATTGTATTCACATTGATCTTTGGTTAGTTGTCGTCATGTGATCTAAACTTTTGGAAGCCCGACTAACATTCGTCACATTCAGAGTCTCACATTCCAACATTGCACTGGTTTGACCTATCGACCAACACGGCTCATCCGCACGTTTATACTAGATCCAGTCAATCGGCCCCATATTAGTCCATCAGACGTTAAATCATGGAGGCTCCAGATGACGAAGTCGAGATCACTCGTTTTATCTCTTCTCTCCTGGCGATTGTGATCTGGCACCGCCATAACCCTCTCGATAATGTTATCACATGCTGCGACCATGATGCAGCTTTGATCGTTCTATCACACGCACCATTCATTGAGCGTCGGGGCCGTGTCTTTCCCATCCAATACATGGTTTGCCACGAAGACCGAATGGAGGCGTTGGAGGAGCTCCGCAGTATGTGCACCTACGAGCATCTCGATCGTGTGCCCGCTGATTGCGATGCAGCCAGTCGGAAGCGGTTTGCCTCGTGTATCTCAATGGGGAGCTTACGGAGCGAAATTTGTGACCCGGCGGTAGCTGGCACCGTGGCTGAGGAATTGATTTGGGTCTGGCCTGGAGGACAGCGCGGGTTCCGATTGGACATAGAGGAAGCCCGGCAACGCTACGCGGATGACCCGGATATGCTCCAAAGAGTAAACAGATGGAGTGATCCCATGGAAAGAGCCGAGGTAGCCGCGGCCGAACGCATCAAGCAGCCTCCTTTTGCTTTTGTGAAGCTTTGAATGGAGGAACTGTCTACTGGTGGTCTCGCTCGTGGAGTGGCAGGCTGAGAACTCTGGGGCTATCTCGGGTGTTAGAGGGGTGGCAATCACAAAACTTTCACGGCCTGTTTGTCACAGAATCACGTTTGTTTTGCTGGAAGGACGAGGTGTACTTCCTTTTAACCCGAATTGGGGGATCAATGGAGGATGTTTTGTGGGAAGTTCTGGAAGAAGTAATTTTTTTGTGGAGGACATGTATGGGGGTAGGGACTATGAATCGCACATTCTCCTCTCTTTGATAATAGAAACATATCAATACCAAACACTTTTTTTTTAAACCATTCGTGTGCCGCCCATTGCCAGCCAACTTCGGGGCTCATATTGAAGGTGATTCTTTTGCCACTCCCGTACGCTGCGGCCTCCTGGGCTTTAATTAGCCAAGCCCGTGAGCGGCCAGTATGTAAAGCTACACCGGAAGGGTTCTACTACTCCGAAAGTGTCACTTCAATTTCACTGAGAGACCTGTCTGATCTCTCATTGTGTTGCATCTACAGACGCATCATTGCTATCACACGGTTCTGAATGCAGTTCATTTGTCTTTCCACCGCAGACTACTCACAGTCCAAATGCCAAAATGTTGATATCAGTAGCCCGGTTTGCTAGGGTTAGTCTCGGCCTTCAACCCTGTGAATACGATCCCAACTTGAGCAACTGTGCTGTTCCCAAAAAGGTAACTACATCACTCCCACCACACCCACAAAAGTCAAAGTACCCAGGAGGCTCACAAATGTTTCCTGAAAAAAGTATTTCCCATCAAACTCTTCTGTTCCCAGTTCTCTATCGTCTCCTCTGCCACTAAACGCGCTCTTGATTTCAAGCACCGTTCTGCTCCACCTACCGCAACACGCCTCGACTGTTACCATCGACGATACCATTAGAATCCCTCGAGACCATTGAGACTATCATCATGATTGGCTTGATCGCAATCCGGAAGCTGAAGGAGAGCGTGGCCAGCAAAAAATCAATCCCTCGGGCCCAGAGTTTATCAGTTGTCAAGAAGCTATTGCGCTTCTATCCTAATTTGGGAACGGGACAAGAGAAGGTCCTAACGACACGAGAGCTATTCGAGAGTTTCTCAACGCCCCCTCCGACTCCACCTGAGGGATTCCATTCAATTTTGCCCGGTGGTCACCTCGATCGTGACGAGAATGCCGCCTATGTTGAATCCATCATGATGTTGATCCTACTCGCTGGCCTCCGGAATGCAATTTGCCAAGGCCTCGTCGGCGATGAACACACTTGTCCATCTCCGTCACCTGCCTCACAGGCAGGAGACACTCTCAACCAGGTATGTGCACAATTAATCGATAACATTCAAATGAATTTCTTGTTAACACTTCCTGCCAGGATGCTTCCCCCCAAGACACTTCCGGCCAGGATGCTTCCCCCCAAGACACTGTCTCTCAAGCCAGTGCCTCCCAGAGCTCGGCCACCAATGTGAACGAGCTGGTGGTGCCCCCGGGGCCGAAATGCGGAAGTTCGAGCTCCTCGGTCGGCTCTTTCTTCACGGCAGTTGAAGACCATGATGATGATCCTGTGACCTCAGATAACGAGGGGCTGCCGAGAGGGGACGAGAACCCCGTCGCACAGGTTCCTGATGTCCCCGGTGAAACCTTTGAAGAAAGGTTCGATCAGCTGTTCTGCACCATGCCCCGGCGACACGTCCAAGCGGTCTGGGATATATGCCGGAGGGAGTTGAACGATCACTCCCAGATTCCATTGCTGGAAACTCCAGGTAAATGCGCGGCATACCTGGAAGAGCTTCAGCGGGTCTTTAATGCGACGAATGGGTATGTAACCCACGCCCATGCTATCTCCTTGATGCGTCTCATGCTAATGATTAAACTATAGGATAAACTGGCCCACTGGCTACGTGATGGGAAGCCCTAGCTCCCGCGACCCTGTTCATCCCGACCAGCACCCGGATACAGTCCAACACAATGACCACTCCGAATGGAACACGCGGGTCTTATCACCCGAGGAGGTAGTCGCAATTATAAGTGACGCTCAGGGCACCGAACATGTACCTGAACAGTGTCCCGCTGCTCCTCCCCGCACAGTTTTCACAGTTTCCCCTATGTTCACGAAGGCTCGCTGGAATCAGCTGCGTTTCGACCTGGATGATGGGCAACGTAGCGTGGTTGTTGGAGGATACTCCGATTATGTGGCGCGTCGCCGTCAGCGTGTAATTTCTGGAGAGCATGGAAGAGCCTTCCTCGATGATGATGACCTCCCGGTGGGCGAGAATAATACTGCAGTCTCCACGGGTATCCCCAGTCATAGCGACCCCTCGGTCAATCCCACGGTTCATGATTGTGCCCCTCCGGCGCTCGATGAGGAAGTGGAGCGCACTCACCGCCCAATGCCGGGAGCCTTTTCAGATTCGTCGAAGTAGTGCTGTCACTTGGATTGAGATGCCATTTTGCGAGACGAGAGTGAGGTTAGTTGGTGATCCCAAGGCATCACATGGATTTTGTCAGAATTCAGGCGTAAGGATCTAGTCGTTGGGTATGCATTGAGAAGGCTGAGTCGCATCAAGCAAGGAGATATTGAGGCTCGGAAGCTAGGCGTATATTTGTTTAGTGCTATTAACGCACGATTTATTTAGTTGGCCCTATGATATAACAACCCTGTAGACACCTTCTTCATGCTATATGTCATAGAAAATATCCAGTTTTTACTCCCCACGCTGTGTGACTGGTACCATAGGTTTCTGACCTTGGAGGTCGTATTGGAACCGCAACTGATCATAAGAGGGCTTCATGAACCCAAGGAAAGCATGTCCACGAGGAGTGTTGATGCAGAAAAATTTAGGTTTTGTATCATATATTGTGCTTTGAAGGACAGTGATAATATGTTTAGCATTGCCTGGTGCCAAAACCGGATTATCGAGGGGAGATGTCTCCACTGTCCCGCTTTCACTGTGGACCAATAAAGAGGGAGTACTGGTTATCCCTTCATCTCTATCGTCAACATAGGGAGCTTCAGACCATGCATATTTGCCCCCGGATTGTTCACTTCCTCCTTCGATGGATGTATTTTCAGTGGCCCGTATATGTAATGTCGATGCTCGATCCTTCTACCGACGAAACAGTAGTTCATTACTGGAGGGGAACTGGGTATAGGTTCATCCCCCAGAACCAATACAGGACTCAAGATTGTTTTCTACCTTTGTACCCTCGATCGATTGCTCCGACACGGGTTGGTGACACAACTGCTGGCGCCGGTCAGCCTAGGTCAGGTGGGCTAGGCAGGGAAGGTTCAGCAGAGCACACGAGATGGAGATCCACAGCAACGCGAATCCCAGAAGTCCCGGAGGTACTCCAGCGGCCATACTTTGAGCGGCAGAGACCATAGCTGCACGGACAAAATGGGGCGTGACCCGGAGAGTCGCAATGAATGCTTGCACTCCGGTATCAACCCGACTGTATTGGAAAGAGGTGAGATATCTCTGGAGTCATAATCTGCTGTCGCAGTCTCGTCAGTTGGACTTGGAGCATCAACATCCGCCATACTATCTACATGACGATATTTGGTACTTTTGAAGTCAGCCTCTTTGGATCAGTTAGGACCTGCCGGGTCAGCTATTAGAGCGATGGTTATGCCTGGGGGACCAGATTCATGGGCAGTGTCGCTTTTAGCAACGATGATGGCTCGTCCAGTTCCAAGAACGTGTCTCTGAGATTAAACTGCAACGCTTATTTGCCAGAGTTGGCTTTCAGGTAGTCCGCGGTTTAAAAGACAACTAGATCGCAAGGGAATGGAATAGTAGAAGACCAAGACTCTGTTGCAGCACTTGTAAGCCTGAAGGGACGTTATGGGCTTGCGGGCCACGTTATCCGTGGGGTTGCACTCCATTGTCAGCTACTTACTGGAAGGTTACAAGTACAGCTAAGAATAGCGCCAGACAACATCATGCATTTCGCGGTATGTTGCCACGACCCTGTACCTGCACTGTAAACTGACAAGACGAAAAGGCACATTGCTAGAGATTCAAGTCATCAGCTTGTAGTGCACCAAATCTACACTGGACCAAGAACCAACAGCCCGAGATAGCAAAGTACGATGGTCTCATGTGTTCCTTGGATCCTCAGTTACCCAATACAACCTCATCTGTGTGCAACACATTATTTCAACTCATGTTGAACAATCTGTTGATTATTTCGCGTGTCATCCCAAGTGTCTCTCTTTTGAACAATAACATTTGCTATCTACTTCTATGACTAAATGTATACACAATAGTATAGAAGCGTGAAGACCATGTTTTGAGCCATTTGCATCGCCATTCACGCTCTAACTTCGTTCCCATCCAGCGAGATGTTTGACAACATCGCATGTCGCAATCCTTTGTCTCATAGCTGGTTGATGTATCACAGCCAGAAAACTTACGAAGCAAACTTAAATAGACACTATAAATCCCGTGGTATATCCCTTGAGTTCCAAGATTGGAAAGCTCGCTCCTCCAAGACCCCACCAGAACTGCACCCATTAGGTATGTTAAGGTGACCATGTCTAGGCAGACTCCTTTCTGCGTGTAATTTGAACACCTCCAACAAGCGTCTATCAAGAGTTTGTTCATGTGTACAACTGAGTTTTGCTTTCCGTGTGCCTATGGCTCCCATGACATTAAACACGCATTCATCCACGCACACTGCCCCTTCTAGTTCAATGACCTCGATTCTACAGCTACTAAACTTCAGAACTCTCTTGCTAACTTTCTACCGTCTCGCCAGTTCCCCGAACTTGCCGTTGCGCCAGCCGCCCTGGGCTTCTAGGAGTTCCGGAGATGAATATTGGCAGGATCTGCAACAGTGAATGGCCGCATTCGATCGGTACTGAAGGTTGCAAAGCTAGCATCAATTGCTACCACCATGGCCCGCGCTTGCCTATCATTTTTGATATGATAAAACACCACTATTGCCCGGATTCGTGGCTACCTCGTCATGAAACCTCTGACAACCAGATCCAGAAGCCGCGACCAATTCGCATTTAATGCTGGGTCTGAACGACATTCTGTACACACGTCTTGGCGGCCGGGTGTGGCGTCGAGTGACTCGTCCTGTTTGGTTGTCGTGTCTAGCACCGAGCTTCTTGAGATTTGTCCAAAACCAATTCTAAGCTGACTGGTCTAGATATATTGCGTTCACCTATAATGTATGACAAAGTTAGCATAGGACCATTTGCAAAGCGGCGAGGCTATAACAGACGATTCAGTTGGCTGACTCGGGCTCGCAAGAGTTAGATGTCAGGGAGTTGCCCCTACAGGCAATGCTCCAGAGTACATGTTGCTCGATCGCGACAGTAAGACGACACGGAAGCTGGCTTGGATAGCAATGGATACTCGCCTGCGGGGCATAAGAATGGAACGTTTCGATAGCCAAGTCATAGCGTAGTGGAGTTTCTGCCGCGGGGGTCGATACCGCACGTCGAGATATGGGATCTTGAATTTTGTCCGGTGGAGAATTTGGGTATATTACTCTTGTCTTAGGCTCCGGGGCTGCCGCAGTTATGAAGCTCTTGCTGCAGCCTGATGTACCTTCTTGATTTGCCTGCGTGACGATAGTACCTTCCCTCTGTCACAGGTACCCCACTCTGTAGTCAACCAGCGTTACTTTTCCACAATTTGGAATTTGTTTCGTTCCTGTTTTCTTTCCTTCTTTTTTCTCCGCACCTTTCTCGACGATTTCAGCCTAATCATCAAGAAATTAGTATGTCTTCATCAAAAGGACATAACACCATGCATCGGAATTCAGAGGCTTCCGGGAACCAGTCTCCAGCTCGGGTTCCTGACGCCGAATACGGCGAAAAGGTTGGCGGCGGCAGAATGCTCATTCTGCGCAAGCGTGGGGAGGAATTGATACCTCCGTAAGTTCCCTCTTTCATTATACATCCACAATGTAACCATGTACTAACTATTGCATTGCTTCTGCATAGCCCACACCAAACCCCCGTTGTGAAGCCCAAAAGGAGCTTCATGTTTCCCGACATGGACGGATTTCCGCCCAAGTCGTACCGCCGCTATCGTGACTTCAGCGCGGAGTCGGCGCTCTCTGTTCGCTCCAACTTTGGAGACACGGCCAAACAATCGAGAGAAGGGCCACACCGGTATCGTCAGCCGTCCGTCTACCAAGGCGGCGAGGCCGATGCTGGAGAAGGATGCCAGAGCCATTTGTCCGAGGCGCAACAACAAACGGGAGAGTTTCGGCATCGGGCTGTAGGAGAAGGGATCCGGGTGGACCAGGATCATCGGAGGGAAGCCAAGGCTGCTACCAAGCCAGAGCAGGCCGGAGGCCGGGAGCGCTCGTCAGGGATGCGGCGCGCGGGGAATGAGTGGCGGTTGACGGCTGAGGAGGCTGGAGAGTCGAAGCCAGTTCCAAACTGGCGGCATAGTCGTCGGGACGCGAAGGGGAAGGGCAGGGCTTCGGCGGATCGTGGGTGAAGAGGGTGGCTTTCTTGGATGTTGAGTGGGGTCGAGGCTGAGGGGAGGATGCTTTCTTGTTATGACTAAATATTAATAATAACTATCTGTGGCTTTTTTCTTTGCAGCACCTGAAGTATCATGGACGTCAGCCCTACCGAGATACCTAGGTTTTACCCGTGTGGCTCAAGTTATCGCAATGCTGTTTTTCTCTAGTATTTAACTTCGTGTCTCGTTACCTCCCTTGGTCACATACATCACGATTGTTTCGTGGTCTCGTGGCCCCCAGCTTGGTTCTTGTCAGCCTTCTGCACTTTTCTCGTGTCCTTTATTCAACCGTTGTACAAATTTATTGCCTGTGACCCGCGGTTCATCGACATTGCCAAAAAGGGAAATTTCGTCCTAAGGGTTTAGACCCTGGTCAGCAGCACTTTACAAACGGCTCGATGTCATGGATTCCCCCTGTCAGATTCACCAACTCCGAATGCTCGTCGCGAACTTGTGATGCCCCTCCATTCTACAGTATTGCCAGTACATGAATAATATCCGGCTCTCTAGTTTACGATACTGAGCCACCGATTTGGTTAGCTACCCGCACGCCGAGAAGTCTTGATGGTCCGTCCCCTGTTCCAGACTCGTGCCAGATTATACCTTGTCTGGAGGTCCCAGTTAGGGCTGGGGTTGCCGTACTAACAGTCTAGGAGGCATCATGTCAGCCTCTGCCCTGTCTGATGGCTGCTCACTGAGTGTTCGTTCTCACTGTATACAGAATTGCCTCCTATATAGTCCCTGATACAATAGCACTAGTAACAAAGTCCAAAGGTTCCGCTTCTTTTTGGCGCAGCGGCATGCTGATGCCTTCCAGTTCGTCAGCATGAAGTGAATCCAGAAAGTTCCCGCGGCGACGGTGAGACTTTGCAGTATTTGACAAGGTTCCAACTGGCTTTGGCTACTTCCCTTCCACGATATTCTGCGGGTAGCTAGCTTGATAGTGGTGACAATGGTAGCGTTCTCTGGGTCATTGGTATGTTACTTGAAATATTGTGGGATGCGGTCTTTGCTAGGTTCTGGATACCCTTCGAGCGGGGTATCTAGAACACCAAACTACCCTACGCTGAAATGAATTTGTAATGACTCAACACAGGTTGTAAAGATTATAGTGGTAATCACGGCAGAGACTAGGTTAATAACTTGTTGTGTTATAAAATCCTGACACGGACAGAAAATCCGCATTATCTGGCGAACGACTTCCGTGATCAAGGGCTTTAGACTACTACAGCATAGTTTTGGCGTGTACTCATGACGGCCATTGATATTGTGGTGATGCTTTCAGAGTGTTGATGATGGCTGCCACCTCATCACACGTGGACAAAGTGCTCGCCTCAGCGTAGGCCGAAGGCTCGAAATGGGTGATTAGTTTTGAATTGGTTATAATCCAACCATGATCGATATAACAGTTCATTTCTAGTACGCCGTTAACATGATAAGCCCGTTTTCTGTCATCAAATACACTAGCCGGTGGAACATTGACAGTTCCTCTGCATTTTTCTGTTGTCTATGTTTGGAAAGAGTATCTCGTCAGCAGTTGATAGTTGCCAGCAGGCAAGGCAAAATGAACTACAGTTGGCCACAGACAGCCACCATAGGTAATGGTGTGACGGGTCACTGTATAGTGTAGGCCCTACAACTAACCAATGAATACACTGGCTGAAAGTTATCCTAGGGGCGTCACCTACACCTGCCTACTTTATATGTCAAACAGAAAAAGCACCAGATATGTCGATTGCTACAGTACACACATCGCCTGAAGCCACAGCGTGCCTCGCAGGCTACAAAGACCGTCCCAAGGTCTTGTTTGTGTTTCCTCATTTTCTCTCGTCTTCAAACTGTCCTTTGATCTTGTCATCTCAATCAAACAACTTAACAAAATGACTTCTCTTATTTCATCTCGTGTCAACTCTACTGGCAACGCTCAGCCTATCTCCAATGCTATTTATGGCCCGGCCAACGAGCCTGTTACTCCAGACGCTCAAACTGGTTTCGCCGCACAGCCTAGCTACGGCACCATTTATGGGCCTGCCAACGTGCCTGTTACTCCGAAAGCCCAAATTGGTTTCGCCGCGCAGCCTAATGGGACTTACAATGGAGGGGATGACCCCGTCATCGTTCCCCACAGTGCGGCAGTCGGTTTTGCTCCTGCTGCGGACCCTGATGGCGCGGACCATTGGGCTTACATAGCTCCCGCGCCCGGCCCCCATCCTTCACACACTCCCATTGCTCCCGCCGGTCGGTTCCGTGGTGCTGGGGTACACCCTCCCAATCCCGGGAGTCTTGTCGCCGCGCTACCCCAACGGTTCCACCCTTACGGGCCCCCTTTGCCGGGCCAAAATCCATATGGACCACCGCCGCGTCCAGCTATGCTGCCAGAGGAACGCAGGGCTATCCAGCTAGAGTATGCGCAGAGAACAAGGCGGTATTCTCTGGATGGCTCTCGATGGGTTGAGCCGCATCCCATGACCCCGTAGGTCTTTATTTACCATTTGACCATTACGAAGCTTGGCTGCTGACATGACCTACATAGGCCACCGGAACAGGATAGGCCAGAACCCACCGAGTCGGATACTACCACAAACGAGTCTCACACATCAAAGCCCCTGACAGTAGAGCCACGTCCGCAGATACTCATGTTAACTGCAAAAGTCGTATGGCTTCCGGTGTTGTATCAGTCCAATCACCGACCTTAGTTGTTAGGCTGCAAGAGCTTGTTCTGCGTTACGGCGCTGCGGCTAGCGTGCCGAGCAAAAGGCGTGCTTGCACCTCACCTAGGACGTCCTACCGCCGATTTGACACAAATGGCAGGGGCTGATTGTGGGAGAGACTTCCGGTGGTTTCAAGGTCGCTCCCACGCCAGATAATCGCAAGACATGAATGTTCCAGTAAGTGAGCTCACCCATTAATTTGGTGAATTGTCGTTATTAGCGGCTGATATAATCCTGTTTCATGTGACTAACCTGTGGATAATGGTGATAGGTTCTACGGGCGCTATGAAGGTGGATTTAAACTCCTATATGCTCGTCCAACCTGGGGCCATGACTACACTCTCTATTACTCCAAAAACTGTCAAAAGATTGTCTAGATACACCAAGGCAGATTTTCTGCATTCATTGTGTTTGCTGGTTGAGATGAATTGGGCATAAATACTAAAGAATCGGACATGTATAGAGAGCAAATAACTGGATCACAGACATCTTTACATTTTCTCCGCACCTCAATATTGACTGTCATCTCTCCACTGGAGAAATATCTCCAGGCCCTGCACCTAATGTCATGATAACTGTCCGTGAGCACTCTGCGAGGCTATTGAACTATGAAGATAGTCCCCGGTTCAAACATGATTTGTCTTATGTTCTTATGTTATATTGTGCTGTATGAGGTTTAAAATCCACGATCGGTCATTATCTGCATGGCAATGGGAGGTCGCTGGTTTTTGTGGTAATGGCGTTATCTACTGTAGATTTATGTGGTTGACCAACCCTATCTCCAATCTTACGTTACACGATATCTGAGACGAGGTGTTGGGGCGTGATGCCATCCTGGAGCGTACAGTATAATCGATACAGATGGAATATTGGTGTATATATGGGTCAGTTACAGGATATAATTAACTCCATAACTCGGGTGGCAACGCATGGATACCAAGTGATAACCGTGAAGAGCTTAATGCGGGCACCTGTAGGAATAAGTTTTTCGGCGGGGCAATCAATCTGTGCTATGAAGAGGTTCTGAAGAATCTGAGTAGCATGATGTAAATCCCCGTGATAAATGCCGGGTGAACCGTGAGGTAGTGTAAGTGTCTATTGTGCCAAGTCCAAGTGTAGATTTTGGGATGTCCTGCGCACGATAGTGTCAGCTTGTACCCTGTCTGGAGGTCCCGGTTAGGGTCGGTGATAGCCAGGCTTGAGGTTGGACAATAGATGTCACAACGCCTTATACGCGCTGATATCACTGACACTAATGACTCAAGAGCAAAGGATCCATCTTTTTGGCGCAGTGGTACTAACATGCCCCCATACTTTGGCAGAAGTCGTACCTTGATGCGTACGGTTCACGAGAATTTAGCCAGATGTTCCTGTGACATCCAGAACTCAATCAAAACCACGACGTCTTCCGGCATCAAGAAATTGAGTTCATTGGGGTCAGATCATGATAGCAATCGGATTATAGACTTATTAGCGTCGGGTCCAAGTTGGGCTGTGGTATCATTGAAACCCAGTACTAGGGATATTTGGACGAATGGAAATGGTTCTGACTGATCCCCAGGTAATCCAGATTCTCGTGGTGGGGTTAGATCGTCGACTTCTGTCCATATTTGAACATAACAACAACTGATATGTGTGTGCCATCTAACTGCAGCAAAGTGAGGTTTGTATACTTAGGCATAGACATCCTTCCATCTTCAATGTAGTTAAGTATGTATGTATGTATGTATGTTCATACGCTATGTACTCCCTCAGCACCACTTCAATATATGATCAGTACGGCCATTCCACGCCAGTCCCCTGAACTCCCCATCATCACACAACGGCGGGTAGACTGGATCGCGATGTGGTCCGTCTGGGTAGTAGGGGAAAGGTATGTCCCTATCAGCCGTAGCATAGTCATTCGTGCTGTCCACCATAACAAGTTTCAGCGCAACGTTGCCTATCGGAGAAAAGGTCCATTTTGATGTACGAGTAATTCGCAATCGATCTATGTGTTCTTTTGGCCACTTTTCTGCCTCGCCTGGGTCAATACCAACGACGGCATGACCTTGTTTCTTTACACCTCGAATTCTCCCGGGTGGATTATTCGGCTGTCGGTATACACACCATTCCACCGGCTCTTGCGTCAATTCTTCTGTAGATTCAAGAGACACAAAATACATGGGACCGATCGGTGTCGATTTTGGAATATCAGGCGCTATTTCCATGTTTCTTTTCGTGAAAGAGTCAACCAAGGGTGTGCGGTCAATCTCGGGCGACCAGTATATTCGATTCAATTCAGTGATACAAAGTTCTCGCGGGCCACGAAACTGTCCCATAGTAACTCCCCGAAATACCATGATCTGCGGGTCAGTCCAGCCTGAATCCGAGCTGTAGTTAGAGATGCCAAAGCGGGCCCCCCTTTTCCTGTGCAAAGGAAAGTACACTTGTTCCAAGAAAAGAAACCCAAATGGTGCGTCATAGAACGCAACTCTCTTCACGGGAGCATCCTCGTATCCCGGCACCGGAAGAGGAATTATAACTCCGTTCTTAGTGTGTAGCTACAGTTGAATAACCAAGTAGTCAGTATAAAGCGGAGCATCTACCAATAAAGAAACATACTGTGATGTGGACTAGTCTCGAAAATTCCTGGTTTGAGTCTTCGGAGATGCCGAACTCAATCAAAACCACCAGGTCATCTGCTCTCAAGACATTACGGTCCTCGGGATCAAAGTCTGACGACAACTGAATTATAGGCTTGTCCGCCTCTTGACCAAGGCGCACCGCACTACCATTGATCCCCGGTGTAAGGGGAAATGAAACAAATGGGTACGGTCTGTAGGTTTCCTCGTTGCATAAACGCACCTTATGGGTGTCAGACTTTTTACGATAGGTTAGCAGAAGCGAAGGGTGCCTGCAATGTATACCGAGGTCGTTCTCCAAAACATAAGGAGCTGCCGAGATGAAGTGGTTATATCTTTGACTGACGACATCAGCCATTTTCTGGATTCGCATTCGGCATTCGAGAATCAGGCCCCATCCCATCTGTTGGTTGTCGGTGTCAAGATAGCCTCAAGCCACCCAGCTACTTGCCTCCATTTTGGACGTAGTGTGCCCTGGCCTTTGCTCAACGCAATGCCTTCATCCATGGCATCAAGTAACTCGGGGAGGATTCTGTTGTATGCCCCATGTCGAAGCCAAGAACCCCAGAATTCCTCAGACTCGAAAAGCAGCCGCAGACTTTGACATACCAGTTGGGTGTTGCGAATTTCCTCAGGCTCTAGATACGACAAAACCAAGAGCAGTACTTCTAGTGGCAGTTTTCCCAAAATGGGACCCATCGGTGGCTCATTTTTCAACGGTCCTTCGGTCAACTCTCTATCGGGTCTCCCCTGCTCCTGCTGAAAACGTGGTGAGCGAAAGAGTAAACGAGTCAGTAGCTTCTGTAAAACCCCACGCTCGACGAACGGCGTTGGACCCCACCCTCTAACTACTAGATTTAGGTAAGGAACTAAACCCACAACTCGGCGCTGGAGTATGAGCACGTCCGTGCTGTAGCTGCATCGGTATAGAGAATGCATGGCCATACCTAATGCCTTATGGTTCAATGATAGCCAATCATCCGGGGTGATGTCTGCGTCGATCCGTTTGCCCACGAGCTCGGCCAAGAAAACCTGCATACAGTCCCAATGAACAAACACGGCGGGTCCAGGCGGCGAGTATGGGCGGTCGTCATCGTCTGATGTTGGTGGTATCACGGGGGGCTCAGCGCCACTTTCTGTTGAGGCGGCATCTATCGTAGCAGCGAACATCCAAGACACCTGCGGATTCGATTTCCAGTAACAAGGATCGACAGGTAAAAGCGAGCTCATACTTGGGTGCGGCCCGGGAATATCCGATGGTAACGGATCCGGAATTTCCTCGTACCAGAAAGGACGTCTACTCCGACCGTGAATTAGCATTGTGGTATCGTGTATACTCAAAGTTTATACTTACACCCAACCGTTATCGACCCTGCGATCGTTGAAAAAAGTCAACATGATAGGAACTTTCTTCAGCGTTCTACCCCAGAGAACTGTCCTCTTGACTCCAGACAGGTGAGAGCTTGCATGCGACTGAAAAAGTAGCCTGTCCTTTTCCCCAAGTACAACATTTTTGACTTCGCATGAAAGTGCCCAGTCTTTCGCAGAGGGTCATGAGCCTGAGTACCATCACCATACTCTAGCTCGTCCAAGTCCGTTGACGCGCACTGAAGGCGGGGCGGCCAACAGAGTTGTTCAGGCCGATATCTCCCCGCACTATGCGTGGTCAAACGGACTTGACGAGCTAGAGTATGGTGATGGTACTCAGGCTCATGACCCTCTGCGAAAGACTGGGCACTTTCATGCGAAGTCAAAAAATGTTGTACTTGGGGAAAAGGACAGGCTACTTTTTCAGTCGCATGCAAGCTCTCACCTGTCTGGAGTCAAGAGGACAGTTCTCTGGGGTAGAACGCTGAAGAAAGTTCCTATCATGTTGACTTTTTTCAACGATCGCAGGGTCGATAACGGTTGGGTGTAAGTATAAACTTTGAGTATACACGATACCACAATGCTAATTCACGGTCGGAGTAGACGTCCTTTCTGGTACGAGGAAATTCCGGATCCGTTACCATCGGATATTCCCGGGCCGCACCCAAGTATGAGCTCGCTTTTACCTGTCGATCCTTGTTACTGGAAATCGAATCCGCAGGTGTCTTGGATGTTCGCTGCTACGATAGATGCCGCCTCAACAGAAAGTGGCGCTGAGCCCCCCGTGATACCACCAACATCAGACGATGACGACCGCCCATACTCGCCGCCTGGACCCGCCGTGTTTGTTCATTGGGACTGTATGCAGGTTTTCTTGGCCGAGCTCGTGGGCAAACGGATCGACGCAGACATCACCCCGGATGATTGGCTATCATTGAACCATAAGGCATTAGGTATGGCCATGCATTCTCTATACCGATGCAGCTACAGCACGGACGTGCTCATACTCCAGCGCCGAGTTGTGGGTTTAGTTCCTTACCTAAATCTAGTAGTTAGAGGGTGGGGTCCAACGCCGTTCGTCGAGCGTGGGGTTTTACAGAAGCTACTGACTCGTTTACTCTTTCGCTCACCACGTTTTCAGCAGGAGCAGGGGAGACCCGATAGAGAGTTGACCGAAGGACCGTTGAAAAATGAGCCACCGATGGGTCCCATTTTGGGAAAACTGCCACTAGAAGTACTGCTCTTGGTTTTGTCGTATCTAGAGCCTGAGGAAATTCGCAACACCCAACTGGTATGTCAAAGTCTGCGGCTGCTTTTCGAGTCTGAGGAATTCTGGGGTTCTTGGCTTCGACATGGGGCATACAACAGAATCCTCCCCGAGTTACTTGATGCCATGGATGAAGGCATTGCGTTGAGCAAAGGCCAGGGCACACTACGTCCAAAATGGAGGCAAGTAGCTGGGTGGCTTGAGGCTATCTTGACACCGACAAACCAACAGATGGGATGGGGCCTGATTCTCGAATGCCGAATGCGAATCCAGAAAATGGCTGATGTCGTCAGTCAAAGATATAACCACTTCATCTCGGCAGCTCCTTATGTTTTGGAGAACGACCTCGGTATACATTGCAGGCACCCTTCGCTTCTGCTAACCTATCGTAAAAAGTCTGACACCCATAAGGTGCGTTTATGCAACGAGGAAACCTACAGACCGTACCCATTTGTTTCATTTCCCCTTACACCGGGGATCAATGGTAGTGCGGTGCGCCTTGGTCAAGAGGCGGACAAGCCTATAATTCAGTTGTCGTCAGACTTTGATCCCGAGGACCGTAATGTCTTGAGAGCAGATGACCTGGTGGTTTTGATTGAGTTCGGCATCTCCGAAGACTCAAACCAGGAATTTTCGAGACTAGTCCACATCACAGTATGTTTCTTTATTGGTAGATGCTCCGCTTTATACTGACTACTTGGTTATTCAACTGTAGCTACACACTAAGAACGGAGTTATAATTCCTCTTCCGGTGCCGGGATACGAGGATGCTCCCGTGAAGAGAGTTGCGTTCTATGACGCACCATTTGGGTTTCTTTTCTTGGAACAAGTGTACTTTCCTTTGCACAGGAAAAGGGGGGCCCGCTTTGGCATCTCTAACTACAGCTCGGATTCAGGCTGGACTGACCCGCAGATCATGGTATTTCGGGGAGTTACTATGGGACAGTTTCGTGGCCCGCGAGAACTTTGTATCACTGAATTGAATCGAATATACTGGTCGCCCGAGATTGACCGCACACCCTTGGTTGACTCTTTCACGAAAAGAAACATGGAAATAGCGCCTGATATTCCAAAATCGACACCGATCGGTCCCATGTATTTTGTGTCTCTTGAATCTACAGAAGAATTGACGCAAGAGCCGGTGGAATGGTGTGTATACCGACAGCCGAATAATCCACCCGGGAGAATTCGAGGTGTAAAGAAACAAGGTCATGCCGTCGTTGGTATTGACCCAGGCGAGGCAGAAAAGTGGCCAAAAGAACACATAGATCGATTGCGAATTACTCGTACATCAAAATGGACCTTTTCTCCGATAGGCAACGTTGCGCTGAAACTTGTTATGGTGGACAGCACGAATGACTATGCTACGGCTGATAGGGACATACCTTTCCCCTACTACCCAGACGGACCACATCGCGATCCAGTCTACCCGCCGTTGTGTGATGATGGGGAGTTCAGGGGACTGGCGTGGAATGGCCGTACTGATCATATATTGAAGTGGTGCTGAGGGAGTACATAGCGTATGAACATACATACATACATACATACTTAACTACATTGAAGATGGAAGGATGTCTATGCCTAAGTATACAAACCTCACTTTGCTGCAGTTAGATGGCACACACATATCAGTTGTTGTTATGTTCAAATATGGACAGAAGTCGACGATCTAACCCCACCACGAGAATCTGGATTACCTGGGGATCAGTCAGAACCATTTCCATTCGTCCAAATATCCCTAGTACTGGGTTTCAATGATACCACAGCCCAACTTGGACCCGACGCTAATAAGTCTATAATCCGATTGCTATCATGATCTGACCCCAATGAACTCAATTTCTTGATGCCGGAAGACGTCGTGGTTTTGATTGAGTTCTGGATGTCACAGGAACATCTGGCTAAATTCTCGTGAACCGTACGCATCAAGGTACGACTTCTGCCAAAGTATGGGGGCATGTTAGTACCACTGCGCCAAAAAGATGGATCCTTTGCTCTTGAGTCATTAGTGTCAGTGATATCAGCGCGTATAAGGCGTTGTGACATCTATTGTCCAACCTCAAGCCTGGCTATCACCGACCCTAACCGGGACCTCCAGACAGGGTACAAGCTGACACTATCGTGCGCAGGACATCCCAAAATCTACACTTGGACTTGGCACAATAGACACTTACACTACCTCACGGTTCACCCGGCATTTATCACGGGGATTTACATCATGCTACTCAGATTCTTCAGAACCTCTTCATAGCACAGATTGATTGCCCCGCCGAAAAACTTATTCCTACAGGTGCCCGCATTAAGCTCTTCACGGTTATCACTTGGTATCCATGCGTTGCCACCCGAGTTATGGAGTTAATTATATCCTGTAACTGACCCATATATACACCAATATTCCATCTGTATCGATTATACTGTACGCTCCAGGATGGCATCACGCCCCAACACCTCGTCTCAGATATCGTGTAACGTAAGATTGGAGATAGGGTTGGTCAACCACATAAATCTACAGTAGATAACGCCATTACCACAAAAACCAGCGACCTCCCATTGCCATGCAGATAATGACCGATCGTGGATTTTAAACCTCATACAGCACAATATAACATAAGAACATAAGACAAATCATGTTTGAACCGGGGACTATCTTCATAGTTCAATAGCCTCGCAGAGTGCTCACGGACAGTTATCATGACATTAGGTGCAGGGCCTGGAGATATTTCTCCAGTGGAGAGATGACAGTCAATATTGAGGTGCGGAGAAAATGTAAAGATGTCTGTGATCCAGTTATTTGCTCTCTATACATGTCCGATTCTTTAGTATTTATGCCCAATTCATCTCAACCAGCAAACACAATGAATGCAGAAAATCTGCCTTGGTGTATCTAGACAATCTTTTGACAGTTTTTGGAGTAATAGAGAGTGTAGTCATGGCCCCAGGTTGGACGAGCATATAGGAGTTTAAATCCACCTTCATAGCGCCCGTAGAACCTATCACCATTATCCACAGGTTAGTCACATGAAACAGGATTATATCAGCCGCTAATAACGACAATTCACCAAATTAATGGGTGAGCTCACTTACTGGAACATTCATGTCTTGCGATTATCTGGCGTGGGAGCGACCTTGAAACCACCGGAAGTCTCTCCCACAATCAGCCCCTGCCATTTGTGTCAAATCGGCGGTAGGACGTCCTAGGTGAGGTGCAAGCACGCCTTTTGCTCGGCACGCTAGCCGCAGCGCCGTAACGCAGAACAAGCTCTTGCAGCCTAACAACTAAGGTCGGTGATTGGACTGATACAACACCGGAAGCCATACGACTTTTGCAGTTAACATGAGTATCTGCGGACGTGGCTCTACTGTCAGGGGCTTTGATGTGTGGAGACTCGTTTGTGGTAGTATCCGACTCGGTGGGTTCTGGCCTATCCTGTTCCGGTGGCCTATGTAGGTCATGTCAGCAGCCAAGCTTCGTAATGGTCAAATGGTAAATAAAGACCTACGGGGTCATGGGATGCGGCTCAACCCATCGAGAGCCATCCAGAGAATACCGCCTTGTTCTCTGCGCATACTCTAGCTGGATAGCCCTGCGTTCCTCTGGCAGCATAGCTGGACGCGGCGGTGGTCCATATGGATTTTGGCCCGGCAAAGGGGGCCCGTAAGGGTGGAACCGTTGGGGTAGCGCGGCGACAAGACTCCCGGGATTGGGAGGGTGTACCCCAGCACCACGGAACCGACCGGCGGGAGCAATGGGAGTGTGTGAAGGATGGGGGCCGGGCGCGGGAGCTATGTAAGCCCAATGGTCCGCGCCATCAGGGTCCGCAGCAGGAGCAAAACCGACTGCCGCACTGTGGGGAACGATGACGGGGTCATCCCCTCCATTGTAAGTCCCATTAGGCTGCGCGGCGAAACCAATTTGGGCTTTCGGAGTAACAGGCACGTTGGCAGGCCCATAAATGGTGCCGTAGCTAGGCTGTGCGGCGAAACCAGTTTGAGCGTCTGGAGTAACAGGCTCGTTGGCCGGGCCATAAATAGCATTGGAGATAGGCTGAGCGTTGCCAGTAGAGTTGACACGAGATGAAATAAGAGAAGTCATTTTGTTAAGTTGTTTGATTGAGATGACAAGATCAAAGGACAGTTTGAAGACGAGAGAAAATGAGGAAACACAAACAAGACCTTGGGACGGTCTTTGTAGCCTGCGAGGCACGCTGTGGCTTCAGGCGATGTGTGTACTGTAGCAATCGACATATCTGGTGCTTTTTCTGTTTGACATATAAAGTAGGCAGGTGTAGGTGACGCCCCTAGGATAACTTTCAGCCAGTGTATTCATTGGTTAGTTGTAGGGCCTACACTATACAGTGACCCGTCACACCATTACCTATGGTGGCTGTCTGTGGCCAACTGTAGTTCATTTTGCCTTGCCTGCTGGCAACTATCAACTGCTGACGAGATACTCTTTCCAAACATAGACAACAGAAAAATGCAGAGGAACTGTCAATGTTCCACCGGCTAGTGTATTTGATGACAGAAAACGGGCTTATCATGTTAACGGCGTACTAGAAATGAACTGTTATATCGATCATGGTTGGATTATAACCAATTCAAAACTAATCACCCATTTCGAGCCTTCGGCCTACGCTGAGGCGAGCACTTTGTCCACGTGTGATGAGGTGGCAGCCATCATCAACACTCTGAAAGCATCACCACAATATCAATGGCCGTCATGAGTACACGCCAAAACTATGCTGTAGTAGTCTAAAGCCCTTGATCACGGAAGTCGTTCGCCAGATAATGCGGATTTTCTGTCCGTGTCAGGATTTTATAACACAACAAGTTATTAACCTAGTCTCTGCCGTGATTACCACTATAATCTTTACAACCTGTGTTGAGTCATTACAAATTCATTTCAGCGTAGGGTAGTTTGGTGTTCTAGATACCCCGCTCGAAGGGTATCCAGAACCTAGCAAAGACCGCATCCCACAATATTTCAAGTAACATACCAATGACCCAGAGAACGCTACCATTGTCACCACTATCAAGCTAGCTACCCGCAGAATATCGTGGAAGGGAAGTAGCCAAAGCCAGTTGGAACCTTGTCAAATACTGCAAAGTCTCACCGTCGCCGCGGGAACTTTCTGGATTCACTTCATGCTGACGAACTGGAAGGCATCAGCATGCCGCTGCGCCAAAAAGAAGCGGAACCTTTGGACTTTGTTACTAGTGCTATTGTATCAGGGACTATATAGGAGGCAATTCTGTATACAGTGAGAACGAACACTCAGTGAGCAGCCATCAGACAGGGCAGAGGCTGACATGATGCCTCCTAGACTGTTAGTACGGCAACCCCAGCCCTAACTGGGACCTCCAGACAAGGTATAATCTGGCACGAGTCTGGAACAGGGGACGGACCATCAAGACTTCTCGGCGTGCGGGTAGCTAACCAAATCGGTGGCTCAGTATCGTAAACTAGAGAGCCGGATATTATTCATGTACTGGCAATACTGTAGAATGGAGGGGCATCACAAGTTCGCGACGAGCATTCGGAGTTGGTGAATCTGACAGGGGGAATCCATGACATCGAGCCGTTTGTAAAGTGCTGCTGACCAGGGTCTAAACCCTTAGGACGAAATTTCCCTTTTTGGCAATGTCGATGAACCGCGGGTCACAGGCAATAAATTTGTACAACGGTTGAATAAAGGACACGAGAAAAGTGCAGAAGGCTGACAAGAACCAAGCTGGGGGCCACGAGACCACGAAACAATCGTGATGTATGTGACCAAGGGAGGTAACGAGACACGAAGTTAAATACTAGAGAAAAACAGCATTGCGATAACTTGAGCCACACGGGTAAAACCTAGGTATCTCGGTAGGGCTGACGTCCATGATACTTCAGGTGCTGCAAAGAAAAAAGCCACAGATAGTTATTATTAATATTTAGTCATAACAAGAAAGCATCCTCCCCTCAGCCTCGACCCCACTCAACATCCAAGAAAGCCACCCTCTTCACCCACGATCCGCCGAAGCCCTGCCCTTCCCCTTCGCGTCCCGACGACTATGCCGCCAGTTTGGAACTGGCTTCGACTCTCCAGCCTCCTCAGCCGTCAACCGCCACTCATTCCCCGCGCGCCGCATCCCTGACGAGCGCTCCCGGCCTCCGGCCTGCTCTGGCTTGGTAGCAGCCTTGGCTTCCCTCCGATGATCCTGGTCCACCCGGATCCCTTCTCCTACAGCCCGATGCCGAAACTCTCCCGTTTGTTGTTGCGCCTCGGACAAATGGCTCTGGCATCCTTCTCCAGCATCGGCCTCGCCGCCTTGGTAGACGGACGGCTGACGATACCGGTGTGGCCCTTCTCTCGATTGTTTGGCCGTGTCTCCAAAGTTGGAGCGAACAGAGAGCGCCGACTCCGCGCTGAAGTCACGATAGCGGCGGTACGACTTGGGCGGAAATCCGTCCATGTCGGGAAACATGAAGCTCCTTTTGGGCTTCACAACGGGGGTTTGGTGTGGGCTATGCAGAAGCAATGCAATAGTTAGTACATGGTTACATTGTGGATGTATAATGAAAGAGGGAACTTACGGAGGTATCAATTCCTCCCCACGCTTGCGCAGAATGAGCATTCTGCCGCCGCCAACCTTTTCGCCGTATTCGGCGTCAGGAACCCGAGCTGGAGACTGGTTCCCGGAAGCCTCTGAATTCCGATGCATGGTGTTATGTCCTTTTGATGAAGACATACTAATTTCTTGATGATTAGGCTGAAATCGTCGAGAAAGGTGCGGAGAAAAAAGAAGGAAAGAAAACAGGAACGAAACAAATTCCAAATTGTGGAAAAGTAACGCTGGTTGACTACAGAGTGGGGTACCTGTGACAGAGGGAAGGTACTATCGTCACGCAGGCAAATCAAGAAGGTACATCAGGCTGCAGCAAGAGCTTCATAACTGCGGCAGCCCCGGAGCCTAAGACAAGAGTAATATACCCAAATTCTCCACCGGACAAAATTCAAGATCCCATATCTCGACGTGCGGTATCGACCCCCGCGGCAGAAACTCCACTACGCTATGACTTGGCTATCGAAACGTTCCATTCTTATGCCCCGCAGGCGAGTATCCATTGCTATCCAAGCCAGCTTCCGTGTCGTCTTACTGTCGCGATCGAGCAACATGTACTCTGGAGCATTGCCTGTAGGGGCAACTCCCTGACATCTAACTCTTGCGAGCCCGAGTCAGCCAACTGAATCGTCTGTTATAGCCTCGCCGCTTTGCAAATGGTCCTATGCTAACTTTGTCATACATTATAGGTGAACGCAATATATCTAGACCAGTCAGCTTAGAATTGGTTTTGGACAAATCTCAAGAAGCTCGGTGCTAGACACGACAACCAAACAGGACGAGTCACTCGACGCCACACCCGGCCGCCAAGACGTGTGTACAGAATGTCGTTCAGACCCAGCATTAAATGCGAATTGGTCGCGGCTTCTGGATCTGGTTGTCAGAGGTTTCATGACGAGGTAGCCACGAATCCGGGCAATAGTGGTGTTTTATCATATCAAAAATGATAGGCAAGCGCGGGCCATGGTGGTAGCAATTGATGCTAGCTTTGCAACCTTCAGTACCGATCGAATGCGGCCATTCACTGTTGCAGATCCTGCCAATATTCATCTCCGGAACTCCTAGAAGCCCAGGGCGGCTGGCGCAACGGCAAGTTCGGGGAACTGGCGAGACGGTAGAAAGTTAGCAAGAGAGTTCTGAAGTTTAGTAGCTGTAGAATCGAGGTCATTGAACTAGAAGGGGCAGTGTGCGTGGATGAATGCGTGTTTAATGTCATGGGAGCCATAGGCACACGGAAAGCAAAACTCAGTTGTACACATGAACAAACTCTTGATAGACGCTTGTTGGAGGTGTTCAAATTACACGCAGAAAGGAGTCTGCCTAGACATGGTCACCTTAACATACCTAATGGGTGCAGTTCTGGTGGGGTCTTGGAGGAGCGAGCTTTCCAATCTTGGAACTCAAGGGATATACCACGGGATTTATAGTGTCTATTTAAGTTTGCTTCGTAAGTTTTCTGGCTGTGATACATCAACCAGCTATGAGACAAAGGATTGCGACATGCGATGTTGTCAAACATCTCGCTGGATGGGAACGAAGTTAGAGCGTGAATGGCGATGCAAATGGCTCAAAACATGGTCTTCACGCTTCTATACTATTGTGTATACATTTAGTCATAGAAGTAGATAGCAAATGTTATTGTTCAAAAGAGAGACACTTGGGATGACACGCGAAATAATCAACAGATTGTTCAACATGAGTTGAAATAATGTGTTGCACACAGATGAGGTTGTATTGGGTAACTGAGGATCCAAGGAACACATGAGACCATCGTACTTTGCTATCTCGGGCTGTTGGTTCTTGGTCCAGTGTAGATTTGGTGCACTACAAGCTGATGACTTGAATCTCTAGCAATGTGCCTTTTCGTCTTGTCAGTTTACAGTGCAGGTACAGGGTCGTGGCAACATACCGCGAAATGCATGATGTTGTCTGGCGCTATTCTTAGCTGTACTTGTAACCTTCCAGTAAGTAGCTGACAATGGAGTGCAACCCCACGGATAACGTGGCCCGCAAGCCCATAACGTCCCTTCAGGCTTACAAGTGCTGCAACAGAGTCTTGGTCTTCTACTATTCCATTCCCTTGCGATCTAGTTGTCTTTTAAACCGCGGACTACCTGAAAGCCAACTCTGGCAAATAAGCGTTGCAGTTTAATCTCAGAGACACGTTCTTGGAACTGGACGAGCCATCATCGTTGCTAAAAGCGACACTGCCCATGAATCTGGTCCCCCAGGCATAACCATCGCTCTAATAGCTGACCCGGCAGGTCCTAACTGATCCAAAGAGGCTGACTTCAAAAGTACCAAATATCGTCATGTAGATAGTATGGCGGATGTTGATGCTCCAAGTCCAACTGACGAGACTGCGACAGCAGATTATGACTCCAGAGATATCTCACCTCTTTCCAATACAGTCGGGTTGATACCGGAGTGCAAGCATTCATTGCGACTCTCCGGGTCACGCCCCATTTTGTCCGTGCAGCTATGGTCTCTGCCGCTCAAAGTATGGCCGCTGGAGTACCTCCGGGACTTCTGGGATTCGCGTTGCTGTGGATCTCCATCTCGTGTGCTCTGCTGAACCTTCCCTGCCTAGCCCACCTGACCTAGGCTGACCGGCGCCAGCAGTTGTGTCACCAACCCGTGTCGGAGCAATCGATCGAGGGTACAAAGGTAGAAAACAATCTTGAGTCCTGTATTGGTTCTGGGGGATGAACCTATACCCAGTTCCCCTCCAGTAATGAACTACTGTTTCGTCGGTAGAAGGATCGAGCATCGACATTACATATACGGGCCACTGAAAATACATCCATCGAAGGAGGAAGTGAACAATCCGGGGGCAAATATGCATGGTCTGAAGCTCCCTATGTTGACGATAGAGATGAAGGGATAACCAGTACTCCCTCTTTATTGGTCCACAGTGAAAGCGGGACAGTGGAGACATCTCCCCTCGATAATCCGGTTTTGGCACCAGGCAATGCTAAACATATTATCACTGTCCTTCAAAGCACAATATATGATACAAAACCTAAATTTTTCTGCATCAACACTCCTCGTGGACATGCTTTCCTTGGGTTCATGAAGCCCTCTTATGATCAGTTGCGGTTCCAATACGACCTCCAAGGTCAGAAACCTATGGTACCAGTCACACAGCGTGGGGAGTAAAAACTGGATATTTTCTATGACATATAGCATGAAGAAGGTGTCTACAGGGTTGTTATATCATAGGGCCAACTAAATAAATCGTGCGTTAATAGCACTAAACAAATATACGCCTAGCTTCCGAGCCTCAATATCTCCTTGCTTGATGCGACTCAGCCTTCTCAATGCATACCCAACGACTAGATCCTTACGCCTGAATTCTGACAAAATCCATGTGATGCCTTGGGATCACCAACTAACCTCACTCTCGTCTCGCAAAATGGCATCTCAATCCAAGTGACAGCACTACTTCGACGAATCTGAAAAGGCTCCCGGCATTGGGCGGTGAGTGCGCTCCACTTCCTCATCGAGCGCCGGAGGGGCACAATCATGAACCGTGGGATTGACCGAGGGGTCGCTATGACTGGGGATACCCGTGGAGACTGCAGTATTATTCTCGCCCACCGGGAGGTCATCATCATCGAGGAAGGCTCTTCCATGCTCTCCAGAAATTACACGCTGACGGCGACGCGCCACATAATCGGAGTATCCTCCAACAACCACGCTACGTTGCCCATCATCCAGGTCGAAACGCAGCTGATTCCAGCGAGCCTTCGTGAACATAGGGGAAACTGTGAAAACTGTGCGGGGAGGAGCAGCGGGACACTGTTCAGGTACATGTTCGGTGCCCTGAGCGTCACTTATAATTGCGACTACCTCCTCGGGTGATAAGACCCGCGTGTTCCATTCGGAGTGGTCATTGTGTTGGACTGTATCCGGGTGCTGGTCGGGATGAACAGGGTCGCGGGAGCTAGGGCTTCCCATCACGTAGCCAGTGGGCCAGTTTATCCTATAGTTTAATCATTAGCATGAGACGCATCAAGGAGATAGCATGGGCGTGGGTTACATACCCATTCGTCGCATTAAAGACCCGCTGAAGCTCTTCCAGGTATGCCGCGCATTTACCTGGAGTTTCCAGCAATGGAATCTGGGAGTGATCGTTCAACTCCCTCCGGCATATATCCCAGACCGCTTGGACGTGTCGCCGGGGCATGGTGCAGAACAGCTGATCGAACCTTTCTTCAAAGGTTTCACCGGGGACATCAGGAACCTGTGCGACGGGGTTCTCGTCCCCTCTCGGCAGCCCCTCGTTATCTGAGGTCACAGGATCATCATCATGGTCTTCAACTGCCGTGAAGAAAGAGCCGACCGAGGAGCTCGAACTTCCGCATTTCGGCCCCGGGGGCACCACCAGCTCGTTCACATTGGTGGCCGAGCTCTGGGAGGCACTGGCTTGAGAGACAGTGTCTTGGGGGGAAGCATCCTGGCCGGAAGTGTCTTGGGGGGAAGCATCCTGGCAGGAAGTGTTAACAAGAAATTCATTTGAATGTTATCGATTAATTGTGCACATACCTGGTTGAGAGTGTCTCCTGCCTGTGAGGCAGGTGACGGAGATGGACAAGTGTGTTCATCGCCGACGAGGCCTTGGCAAATTGCATTCCGGAGGCCAGCGAGTAGGATCAACATCATGATGGATTCAACATAGGCGGCATTCTCGTCACGATCGAGGTGACCACCGGGCAAAATTGAATGGAATCCCTCAGGTGGAGTCGGAGGGGGCGTTGAGAAACTCTCGAATAGCTCTCGTGTCGTTAGGACCTTCTCTTGTCCCGTTCCCAAATTAGGATAGAAGCGCAATAGCTTCTTGACAACTGATAAACTCTGGGCCCGAGGGATTGATTTTTTGCTGGCCACGCTCTCCTTCAGCTTCCGGATTGCGATCAAGCCAATCATGATGATAGTCTCAATGGTCTCGAGGGATTCTAATGGTATCGTCGATGGTAACAGTCGAGGCGTGTTGCGGTAGGTGGAGCAGAACGGTGCTTGAAATCAAGAGCGCGTTTAGTGGCAGAGGAGACGATAGAGAACTGGGAACAGAAGAGTTTGATGGGAAATACTTTTTTCAGGAAACATTTGTGAGCCTCCTGGGTACTTTGACTTTTGTGGGTGTGGTGGGAGTGATGTAGTTACCTTTTTGGGAACAGCACAGTTGCTCAAGTTGGGATCGTATTCACAGGGTTGAAGGCCGAGACTAACCCTAGCAAACCGGGCTACTGATATCAACATTTTGGCATTTGGACTGTGAGTAGTCTGCGGTGGAAAGACAAATGAACTGCATTCAGAACCGTGTGATAGCAATGATGCGTCTGTAGATGCAACACAATGAGAGATCAGACAGGTCTCTCAGTGAAATTGAAGTGACACTTTCGGAGTAGTAGAACCCTTCCGGTGTAGCTTTACATACTGGCCGCTCACGGGCTTGGCTAATTAAAGCCCAGGAGGCCGCAGCGTACGGGAGTGGCAAAAGAATCACCTTCAATATGAGCCCCGAAGTTGGCTGGCAATGGGCGGCACACGAATGGTTTAAAAAAAAAGTGTTTGGTATTGATATGTTTCTATTATCAAAGAGAGGAGAATGTGCGATTCATAGTCCCTACCCCCATACATGTCCTCCACAAAAAAATTACTTCTTCCAGAACTTCCCACAAAACATCCTCCATTGATCCCCCAATTCGGGTTAAAAGGAAGTACACCTCGTCCTTCCAGCAAAACAAACGTGATTCTGTGACAAACAGGCCGTGAAAGTTTTGTGATTGCCACCCCTCTAACACCCGAGATAGCCCCAGAGTTCTCAGCCTGCCACTCCACGAGCGAGACCACCAGTAGACAGTTCCTCCATTCAAAGCTTCACAAAAGCAAAAGGAGGCTGCTTGATGCGTTCGGCCGCGGCTACCTCGGCTCTTTCCATGGGATCACTCCATCTGTTTACTCTTTGGAGCATATCCGGGTCATCCGCGTAGCGTTGCCGGGCTTCCTCTATGTCCAATCGGAACCCGCGCTGTCCTCCAGGCCAGACCCAAATCAATTCCTCAGCCACGGTGCCAGCTACCGCCGGGTCACAAATTTCGCTCCGTAAGCTCCCCATTGAGATACACGAGGCAAACCGCTTCCGACTGGCTGCATCGCAATCAGCGGGCACACGATCGAGATGCTCGTAGGTGCACATACTGCGGAGCTCCTCCAACGCCTCCATTCGGTCTTCGTGGCAAACCATGTATTGGATGGGAAAGACACGGCCCCGACGCTCAATGAATGGTGCGTGTGATAGAACGATCAAAGCTGCATCATGGTCGCAGCATGTGATAACATTATCGAGAGGGTTATGGCGGTGCCAGATCACAATCGCCAGGAGAGAAGAGATAAAACGAGTGATCTCGACTTCGTCATCTGGAGCCTCCATGATTTAACGTCTGATGGACTAATATGGGGCCGATTGACTGGATCTAGTATAAACGTGCGGATGAGCCGTGTTGGTCGATAGGTCAAACCAGTGCAATGTTGGAATGTGAGACTCTGAATGTGACGAATGTTAGTCGGGCTTCCAAAAGTTTAGATCACATGACGACAACTAACCAAAGATCAATGTGAATACAATCTTATTCGCTGACGAGATCGGCTTTGATGGATGAGGGTCGAGACAAGTGTGTTGAGATCGTGAGTGTTTCAAGGCAGAGGTTTGGTGAAAAAACATGACCGCGAGAAAATCACTTTTAGCCTGGTAGGCCCTCCCATTCTTGGCTGATGACTTTCCAATTTCGATCACCAGTGCCTTCCATTTTGGGAGCCTGGGAGTGAATATGTTCTGCCTAGATAGAGATGTGATACATATGGCAGTACGGCTTATGTAATCCCCACTACTCTTGGGACATTGGGTTGAGGCGTCAAATGTATAGTTTTTGGCTTCATGGGTGTAAATTCAGAATGTGGCGCTACTTTGGTGGCTACATCGCCGACATGGTAATTACCTCATTGGGGTTGGGTGATGATGGATAAATAGTATCCTGCGAAAACTGCAAAAATGGAGCCTCATGGCTGATCCAGTGATCAAATTCTGATCACGGATTCTTGTTCGGGAAGCATATAATACTCGTTCTGGAACTACACTGTCGACTCCCTGGGGATCAGAGGCGATATGTCAACTCAAAACAAGAATTACAGAGGTGAGATGTAGGTTATGGCTTAGGGTCACTTGGCAATCAGCGACTCCCGGCTTGATTGCCGATCATGTATCAACGACTTCCGTACGCCCACAACTCACGAGCTTGATCAAAGCTATGATGACACACAAGGTGTGCGTAACCCGAACCTGTTCCACGGTAATCAAGGGCAAGCAGATTCCCGCATGATCTGGAATGCCTTGTAGCTGAACGCATGGTGCCGGACGAAAGTAGAGTGTTGACGAGGCGTACGCATTGTTAACACGAACTAACAACGATTATAGTTCAAGGCCGGGGACATGGGCCAGCTCTAATTTAGTGACGAGGATGCATTTCTCCGGTTGCGGTGGTCCAGATACAGAGATTACTCACTGCCAATTGCAAGATCGAAGTGTTGATGCCCAAAGTATCAAATCAGCAAGGCTAACTCTGAGTGTATAGAGACAGCCTACAAGGTGTGTGGTAGGTTGCGTTACCCGGCGACTTGTGGCAATGAGAAACTTGCTGATGGGACCGTTTGAATCGTCAAGGGGCTTGCTATCTTGGTCCCTTTAAATTGTGACTCGCCTGTGTAAAGGCGTTGGTCTGAACCAGTAGTCATTTAAGATATTACACGTGCAGTCATCATGACGTGCTAGTACGGTTCGTGGTGCCGGTGTTTGACAAGTACAGTCACGAATCGTTCCTCTCGGTTTATACCAAACGTGAGCATACCGTCGCATTTCCACCGCTGCATACTCCGGCGGTAACGAATCTTCTTGTCGGCGGTGATCGGGGAAGGCTTCTTTTGTTGTTCGAAGACCTTGCTTTGAGCACAGTTAAAACGACTGGTGCTTGTGTAAGCGTTGGTTACATGGCCATCTTTGCGGATCCATTTATACCCGCCAGCCTTCTGGATCTCGGGCATCAGCATGAGGACCAGTTCGCCGGCTTGCTTGTCCCAAGCGGCCTTATCCTCGGGAGTGAGGAGTTTCTCCGAGGGAGGAAACTTGACGGGGAGGTCATGGAGATCTATATCAACTTTTACAATATCGAGGTCTGTTCCGTCGTTCTACAGCGAGGTTAGAGTCTGTGTGCAGATTGGACTATCGCACCAGATAACTTACCAATGGTTTCCAAGTGGCGACAAGTTCCATCCACTCCGTCCATGGGGTGCACTCGGTCGCAAACTTGCGCTTGCGCTTTGAATGCTCAGGGCATGTCTTCCGCATCTTGCCGTGTGTGTCCATGAAATGCGCAGGATAGAAGCGATAGCCACAAACACCGCAACGTCTCTTCTCTTCCGCAGGGTTTATAGCCTCATCACCTGTCACGACAGACGGTGAGGCGGTGCTGTTTAGTACGGTGGCGCTCGGCACGATGGTGCGAACTAGATGAGGTCAGAAAGAATGTCTTTGAATTATGCCATCAGCAGCCCGGAGAATACATACTTGGAATTGTTAAATCGTTGACGGGAGCTGGGTCAGACATTTTGTATCGCGCGTGGGGGGGCTAGAAGGAAAGATTTCGATGCAAGCAGTGGAAAAAATGTTGTCGTCGCTGCTGTGAACAAAGTCGCGATAATTGGAACGAAAAATCCACCTAAACCAAATGTGTGGGGACCCAATGTGTGACGCGACTGAGTCGCTTTAGGCGGCGTTCTGATCAGCCTGAGGCCCGTGACCCCAACGGATAGCAGATGTGTAAGTGACTTGTACCACAATGCGGCACATCGTGAACTTGTCATTTTTCTGAAGGTGTAACACTGCCAACGTTAGGGTTACTCAAACCCCGGGTTAAATGGGAGGGAGCGCTCGAATAAATTCCGGTGTAAATTAGTGGATGAGGACATGTTGAAGACAGTAAGATAGTTATGATCACGTATGTGGGAAAGGTAGTTGTAGAGGAACACACTTTTATTAAAGGAGGAGAATTTTTCCACCAGTCTAGCACGGGAGAAGAGTTTTATACAGTCAGGCTTAGTAAGCCTGCTTATCTTATCTTCACCGGGCCGGGCTGGCTAGTTAACAGTGTCAGGGTTCACACATGTCCGCAAGTTAATAGTGTTACAAGGTACAATGACGTCATTAAACTTGTTCATATGCACGTGACATCGTTTCAACATTCAATACTTGCGGTAGTTACCGTGATTATTTTGGTCGTCATTTGGCTTTTTGTGTTCACGCTGCCTAGTCGTCGAGCCTTCTTTTCACCAAATGCAAATGTTTCCCTCTTTTTCCTTTTTTCATTTATTGTCCCTGTCGCTTCACCACCCACTTCGACTCTTTTTCAGCTTCGTCTGCTACAATCTACACTAGGAACCATTAGACTTCTAGTGTACCTTCATTTCGCAAGTCTCAACCGGTATCCGTCAATTTGCAACTGTTCAAGAACTTTTAAGCCATCACAGTGGTGAGTTTCTTTTCATCCATCGATCAACCAAACTGTCCACCAGCAGCAATCAATGCTGACGCAAACTACAGCCAGAACACTTGGTAGCATCGCACACCATCCATTGACTTCATCAGAGCTTGCTTTCCCTAAAACACGACTTTCCCTCGGCATCCGACGCTGATCACATCGATCAGTCCAACCGACACCTCATTTCGCCCAGTGTCGACAACCTCTCAACACCAATATCTACGATAGATTCTCAGCAGTCCGGCAGCTCTTCAGGTGGCCAGTCCTCTCAGGGCAACACATCCCAGGGCCAGGGCTCTGGAACTCACACTACGGTGTATGACAACGGACCTTGCGCCTGTTGCACTTCGCAGGGCGGCGGCTCATACGGCCCGAACGTTACTGAGGCCGAAAAGCGTCACTAATTTCATTCGGCGTGGACATTCTTGATGCCTGACGATACGCCATTTGTTTCTTTGGTTTTTGGGCGTGCCAGACACCTTATAATGCTTAAAGCTGGCTCTGCTACATTCGCCTTTGGTTTCCTTTGTCTATTTTGTATGGTTATGTTCTTCTAGTGGTGCGTATCGTGTAGCTATTGAAAGTGTTGATTGTTTCGGTTGTCAACATACTTGTCAATACATGAAACAAAAACTCACATCGTCTTCTTGTCTTGAGTGAATGCAAATATAGCTCTGAGTGATAACTTTCCTACGGTATTTCCCGAGGTATCTTAGTGGGGTTGGCACGGATTATCTTTCATGTATTCTGAAGAAACAAACACAGATAGTCAACATTATTATTTGATGGTACTAGAGAGGAACCGTCTCCCCAGCCTCGACCCCACCCAACCTGAAATCAGGTTCCCTCGTTATTCACCATCCACCGGAGCCCTTGCCTTCCCCTTTGATTCCCGGAGAGTCTGCCGCCAGTTCGTAACTGGCCCCGACTCTTCTGCCCCCTCGACCGGCAACCTCCACTCGTTCCCCACACGCCGCATCCCCAACGGCCCCTGGTGGCCCCCGCCCTGCTCAACCTTGGGTCCGGCCTTGGTGGACGTCCGCCTATCCTTGTCCGCCGGGATCCCTTCTCGTGCAGCCTGATGCTGAGACTCCACCGTTTGGTGGTGAGCCTCGGAAAACTGGGGCTGGCGTCTATCTTCGGCATCAGCCTCGCCGCCCTGGTATGTGTAGGGCCGACGAAGCTGGTGCCGTCCTTCTCTCGGTTCGTTGGCAGTGGATCCAAAATTGGATCGAACAGAGAGGGCCGAATCCGCGCTGAAGTTGCGGTGGCGGCGGTAAGACTTGGACGGGAGTCTATCCATGTCGGGAAACATGAAGCTTCTATTGGGCTCCATGATAGCGCTTTTGTGGGGGCTAGAAGCGATACAATAATTAGTACATGATTGATCGTAGATGGATCTTGGAGACGAGCACTCACGTAGGCATCAATTCTTCCCCAGGGTTGCGCCGAATAGGCGTTCTGTCACGGCCAACATTTTGGCCGTATCCGGCGTCAGGAACCCGAGCTGGAGACTGGTTCCCGGAAGCCCCCGAATGCCGATGCATAGTGTTATGTCCGTTTGATGAAGGCATATTGATTTCTTGATGATTAGGCTGAAATCGTCAAGATAGGTGCGGAGGAAAAAGAAGAAAAGAAAACAGGAACGAAACAGATTCTAAATTGTGGAAAAGTAACACTGGGCTGACTACAGAGTGGGGTAACTCTGACAGAGGGAAGGTACTATAGCTACGCAGGCAAACAAAGAAGGTTCATCAGGCTACACAGAAAGTGTCGTGATTGCGGCAGGCGCCAGTCTGGGACCAGAAGAAGATGATATCCAATTCTCCACGGGCCAGCGATTACCATCCAACATGTCAACGTCTAGCATTGAACTGCGCGGCACGAAACCTGCTTCAGTCACAATTCTCCAACGAAACTTTGCATTGCTATACTCCGCAGGAGAGCGCACGTTGACATCCAACTCAGCATCTGTGTCGTCTTACGGTTTTAACCCGGTACCATAAAGCCAGAAGAATCGGCTGTAGGGCGCACCACTTAACATCCACCACTGCCAAGCCCAGCTCAGCCAAATGAAATGATCCGTTCTACACTACCCGCTCTAAAGGCGATCCTCAGCTAACCTTGAAGTACATCATAGGTAAACGCAACAAACTCAGAACGGCTAGACTGACGCCCTACTCGGAGAAATCCCAAGCCTTCGGCGCTAGGCACGACAGCCTAATACAACGGGGAATAGAAAGTATATTCGGTCCCTGAAACATGTACAGAGGACGGCGATTAGACCGAATAATAGGTGTAAGGTTGCTTGCAGCTTCTGGATCTGCTCGTAAGGTGCTCCATGACGAGGTAACCATGAGTACGAGCAATTTTGGCGTTCACTGATACCAAAAGTCATAGGACAACACGGGACGCAGTGATAACGATTGACGCTAGGCTTTGCAATCGTGGCTACGGATCGGATGAGACTAACCACATGAGTCTTTGTCATGTGTTTGATACTACAGACCCAAGGGTTGCGACATATGAAGTCAAAAAACACCTCGCCAGATGAGAAAGCACTTGACGCGTGGATGGCGATGGACATGCGTTAAACCTGTCTCCACGTTATGATTAGCTTGAGTATGCCTTCGGTGATGCGAGTGAAAAGCAAAAGCTCTTGTCGAAGATAGGGTCACTTTAGATGAGACACCAGATGCCCAACATCCGGG